>JAODAL010008997.1:0-113689 GCA_025379985.1 Phyllomedusa bahiana
TCAAATCTCAATCTAACTAAATTGGAAGGATCACAGCTAATAGTAGAGGGTTCTCTGTGCAGAAATAGACTAATTTCGCTGAGCTGTTTTGCCACAGGCAGAGCGCAGGTCCTATCCCTATGAGACGCTGAGAGACACTGAGGCTGAAACAGGAAACGCTGTTCTATGTAAAACGAGGTCATGTGATTTTTCCAGCCAATCGCAACCATACACATCCCAGTCATGACGTCGCACACACATCTCACCCTGCTCTATTCTGTAATCTGATTTGCTGGCCGCCAAAATTACAGGAAGCGCCGAAAAAGGCGCGATCTTAATAGATGATGCTCAGATTTTAACCTTAATTATCGCATGATCTGGAAATTTCGATCACCATAAAAACCTTGCCGATTTCAACTTTGTCGATAAAAATCGCACAACACTACTCCTTAGTAATTAGTCAAACAGTACAACTAAATAAAAAAAAAACTCAATGAGGTATGTGCATTGATAAAGAAAAAAAAAAACACAGGTTTGGTTCCTGTAGGGATTTGAACCTAGGACCCTTGTGCCTGGAGGCAATAACGTTACCTCTCAGCTGGGGGAGACAAAGTGGTAGAGTGGACAGCGTGGTGGAGGGGGCAACATGGTGGAAGGGGCAGCATGATGGAGGGGGCATCATGCTGAAGTGGACAGCATGATGGAAGGGGCTGCATGGGGGAGGGGGCAGCATGTTGGAAGGGATACTATGGTGGAAGGGGCAGCCTGGGGGATGTGGCAGAATGGTGAAGGAGGCAGCATGATAGAGGGGCCAATATATTGGAAGGGACAGCGTGGTGGCTGGGGCTGCTTGGTGAAAGGGGCAGCATGGGGGAGTGGAAAACATGGTAAAAAGGCCAGCATAGCGAAAGGGGAAGCATGATGGAGTGGACAGTATGGTGAAGGAGCAGCATGGTGTAAGGGGTAGCATGGCGATGGGGCAGCATGGTGGAGAGGGCAGTAGGGTATGTGGAGACAACATGGTGAAGGGGATATCATGGTAGAAGAAGAAGTATGGAGGGGGCAGCATGGAGAAAGGAGCAAAACAGTGGAGGGGGTAGCATGGTGAAAGGGGCAGTATGGTAGGGGGAGGCAGCACGGTGGAAGGGGTAGCATGGTGGAGGGGCAGCATGGTGGAGGGGAAGCATTGTAGGGGAGACAGAAAGGTGGAGTGGACAGCATGGTAGAAGGGGCAGTATAGTGTAGGGGCAGCATGGTGAAAGGGGACAACATGGTGGAAGGAGGCAATGTGGGGGAAGGGGCAGCATGCTGAAGGGGACAACATGATGGAAGGGGAAAAATGGTAGATGGGCCAGAATGGTAGAGGAGACAGCATGGTGGAGGGGCAGAAAGGAAGAGGAGCCAGCATAGTGGAGAAAGTAGCATGGTCAAGGAGCCAGTATTGTGGAGAGAGCATAATTGGTGAAAGAACAGTTTTGGGAGGGGGCAACAATGTGGAGCAGGCAGAATGATGAAAAGGTGGAGGGGTGGAGCAGCGCGGACCGGTTGGGACATTCCAAGTTGGTGCAGTTGCTCGGACTCACACACACAGATGCAATGCAGTTGTTAAAATAATGTCCATCTTTACTGAAGATAAGAAATTTTCAAACAGCAAAATAACAGGATCACAGTCCTCAAAAATAATTCTCCCAATCCACATGGAAGTGTTCAGCAGAGTGATGAGGGGTCAGAAGCTCCTTACAATAGCAGAGATATGGTGTACCCGATGAGAGCAGTAGTATGTATCTCCCTTGTAGCAGACTTGAATTGTCTCAGTGTATGGTGGCAACCTAATCCTCCTTCTCCTATTGCAGGTTGTGGCAGTGGCTCTGGGATCTATGGTACTCCACACTGAACTCTCTCTAGTATTCCTGTGGACCTTCCCATGGTCACACAGGCTCGCAGCTTTCCCTGTTTCTTAGCTAAACTCCAGCAGCAGAGTTTTAGATGAGTCTCTCTCACCCTCTCTTTGGAGACTCATCACCAGAGTTGTAGATGAATCTCTCTCACCCTCCTCACTCATCACTCTCCAGACTTAGCCCAACAGTCCTCTCTTGCCTCCAACTGCCACTTTTGCCGTGAGACCTCTCCAACCTTTTGTTCAATCAGGAGCTAGGTGTTGGAACTTCTGGTGTGAGGTGCATTATGGGGCAAAAAGCATAACCCTTGCTGGCACATTGGCTGATACAATTCTTTTTAAAGATACATAACACATTATATATATATATATTACATATAAATGACATATAATATACTGTGGCAAGAACTCATCCCTGACTCAACCTTACAGACTACAATACCCTGCACATGGCATCATCTCATATCTATCTCATATCTATCAATGTATTTATTTGAAGCTGACAGGTGCACTGCAAGATACGTGTCTTGTATATTAGAGAGAAAATACTGAGTTTGAAATTTGGAAACCCGATGCCACAGTTTTACATCATCAAGTTTAACTGTTCCTGAACCATCTGCCATCACCAGTAACACTACCTTTTTTGTCTTAGCTATGTAGGTTATGTCACTGTTGATTATTTTTATTACTTATTGTGTTGTAAAAATCTAGTTTTCTGGGCATGATTCTTCTCACCTGACAGAGTTCCAAAAGGGAATGATTGTTGTTGCCCTTTGGTAGTGGTGTCTGTGACGAGAGTTCTTAAGTTGCTGTTCTCTTGATACCGTATCAGTATGCAAAGTATCTGTGGTCAAAGTAGAAGGTTGAAATGAGGGACAAAAACATGATATGTCAGACCTAAAAGAGTTCCAAAGGGGAATGATTGTTGGTGGTGCCTAGCAGAGTTGTCTGTAAGTTTTGAGCTAATGGAGGTTGTGAGGTCTGCTTTTTCCTTGATCACATCTCAGTATGCAAACAATAGAAAAACATCTGCAAACAGAAGTATTTGAGGTTAAAAGAGTAAACTTGAAGTGAGGAACGGAAGAGTTCTTTGTTGAACTTTCGTCAAAAATTTCAAAACTACTGCCCCTCAAATACCATTAGACATGCATTCGTTTCTGCAGTAATTTGAGAGTCTGTTTGTGTTTCCTGGCTACAGTTCAGTGTTTTGCCATCTCTCATGTTAAGCTTACTGAGATGTGATCCATGTAAAACCCCATAACTTTTCCATCCATGTGACCCATACAGGCAGCATCAGACTGGCCCACTGGAGCATCAGATTCTTCATTGGGCCCCAATATTGACACATGTGACACCCGCCTCTTACTATTAACCAAGCACTCGCTCTCTGGGTTAAGAATTAACCCGGAAAGAGCGGAGCTAAAGAAATCCTGTGAGCCGGCTACAGTGCTGTACAGAAGCATTGGGAGCCAACTGCTCACAAGCTTAGAAGGGCGCAGGCAGTGTTAAAAAGTGAAGCTGGGAGAATGTCTCAATGTCTGCCTCTTCTGCTTCAGAACAGTCAGCTACAGTGCTGCTTAGAATCATCGTGATCTGGCCGGATAGAAGAGAGCATGCAGAGAGTGGAGGAGGCAGGAGCAATAAATAATAATAATCTTTATTTATATAGCGCCAAAATATTCCGCAGCACTTTACAATTTGGAGGGTGTAGGTACAGACAAAAGACATACATTGCTCAATGAAAAGCTACTTACAGATGAGACACAAGGTGAGAGGGCCCTGCTCACAAGAGCTTACAATCTATTAGGTTGTATGGGTGAGACGAAGGGTAAGAAGTGCTAGATTTACATTGGTCCAGCTATGTGACATAAATATGGGGTTGTTTTATGTAGAATTCGGATGGACCTGTCACCCAGACAGTACATTTATATACAGTTAAGTGCCAAAAATGAGATGAGTGCACAAGGGAGTGAGTTGGGGGGAGGGATAGCCATTAGGGATTCTGGGGGGGCATAGTAGAGAAGAATTTTCCCCGGGCCCCTTAAAAACTATGAGAGTTTCTGGGTTGCTGGAAAACCCCACCCGGTAGCATGTTTCCCGAAAACTAGTGCTTTCACTGGTTTTAAAAATTTGGAGACGGGCATGGAGGTTCGAAGATTGAGGGAAGAAAATTTTGACATTTTACAGAGCGGGGGAGAGTGGGTAGGGGGAAAACAAGAAAAGGGGGGAGATGGGAGGGAGGAAACAACACTGTGGGAAAACTTTATGGGTGAGAAATATGAGTTTCGTTGTATTTTACAACCCAAAAATTTTTGGTTTTTGCACCTCCAAAAAAAATTTAAAAGTTGGGGGGCCGCTTGGGGAGGCTGTAATCTAAATAACATAATAACAGCACCCCACAAAAAAAAATACCCTTGAAAAAAAAAACTTTCGCTTTAAAAAAAAAAAGAAAATTTTAAAAAGGGGGCTTTTTCACCTTTGGCCCCAAAAAATTTCTTAAGCCCACCTCGACTTTTAACGAGAACCTCAATGCAGGGGGGTCCTTTCACTAAATATTTACACTAACCTATAATTGCTGTGGTCCCCCTCCAGACCTAAACCCTTTTAAATGTTTAAGGAAACCCGCAAAAAATACACTGCACTATTAAAAAAGGGCTGGTAAAAAGGTGGGTGCCCAAAAAACCCAAAAGGAGGGAAGCCCTCCCTCCTAATTTTTAATACACAACAAAACCAAAATTTGGTACAGCACCTCCAAAAAACTTTAAAATTTGTTGCACGGGTGGTGCGGCAGTAATCAAAAAAACATAATAACAGCAGCACACAAAAAAGAATACGATAAAAAAAAACTTTCTCTTTTAAAAAAAAAAAAAAAAATTTTAAAAGGTTTTTTTGTTTTACCAAATTTTTCGCAAAATTGCTTAAAACCCACCTTCAATTTCAAAAGAGAAACCTCAATGCCCGGTTTGGGGCCTACACTACGTTTACACAACGCTTTAAATTTCTCTGTGGGCCATCCAGGAAACCCACCCTTTTAAAAATGTGAAAAGGGACCACTACTAAAACCCCCTGCACTGAATTAAAAAATTTTTTGTAGATGGGGGGAAATGCTAAAAACCAAGATGGAGGCCCGCCCCCCCCCCTAATTTTTAATTTCAACAAAACAATATTTGGGGTTTTAAACACCCCCAAAAAACTTTTAAAAGTTTGGGGGCACACAATGACCCCGGGGTGAAAACTAAAAAACCAAAATTTAAACACACAAAAAAAATAAATTCTTGAATAAAAAACTTTTTGCTTTAAAAAAAAAGAAAGTTTTTTTGAGGTTTTTTTGAAACAAAACTTTTGCCAAAATTGCTTAAGCCCACTTTTATTTTCAACGAGACCCAATGCCCGGTTGGGGGCCCAAAACTACTTTAACTAAAAAAATAATTTTTCCGGGGGTCCCTCCCCGACCTCCCTTTTTTTTTTTTTAAAAAAATGTTTAAGGCACCAAATACTAAATAAAACGCACTGATTAAAAAGGGCTGTGTAAAAATGGGTGGGGTGCTAAAAACCAAGATTTAGGCAGCCATCGTTTTAAAGTCGAAAAGGTTTTGGGGTTAAACATTTTGCGGAAAAGGGGAACCCAAAAAACCCCATAAAACTTTTTTTTTTTTTTAAAACAGAAAGGTTTTTTTCAAAGTATTCTAATTTTTTTGGGGCTGCGTTTATTTTGTGTAAATTTTAAAATTACACCGTCACAGCGTGCACCCCATTTAAAGTTTTTTGGAGGTGTGAACCAAATATTGTGTGTTGTGTATTACAAATAGGGGGGGCGGGGGTGCCTCCCCTCTTGGGTTTTTAGCACTCCCCCCCAACTACACAGACTTTTTAAAACAGTGCAGTGTTTTGGCGCTGGGGCCTTCACTTTGAAAGGGAAGGGGCTTGGGGACCACAGAGAAAAATAGGGGTTAGTTTTAAACGAGTGTAAACCCACCTGCAATTTAGGGCCTTTGTTGAAAGTCGAAGGGTTGGGGTTTTAACAAAATTTTTTCAAAAGTGTGAAAAAAGAACCTCATAAAACTTTAGTTTTTTTAAAGCAGACATTTTTTTCAAAAGAAATTTTAATTTTTTGTGCTGCTGTTTTTTTATGTGTATTTTTTATTCAAACTGAATTTGGCAACCAAAATTCAGTGAACTACACAGTGTAAAAGCAACGTTAAAGGTGGGAAAAAAAACAAGCCTGGCTGCGGCATTCAGGACAGATTTTGGGGGAGGGGAGAGTTTCAAAGGGGGGAAAAACCGATAAGCAAAGGGGTTTTAAAATAGTTTGAGACAGAATGAAAAAAACAAACGAAAGTTTTTAGTTTTTTTCAGCATTTAGAAAAAAGGGCGATTTTGGAGATGTTCTTAGGTGCAGGGGACAAGAGCGGGCAGTTATTGAAATATGGGGGGAAGGACAATCGAAAACAATTAAAAACCCCCCCAAAACTCCGGGGCCTCTGACTAAAATTATGGTGTTCCACCCCACAAACAGAAAAAGGCAGGGTAAGGGCCCGGTTTTTTAAAATTTGGGATGACTAGAAAATTTTGTTTTAAGAAAAAAGGGCATGATGTCAGAGACAGCGGGGCCCGACATACTTGGGTTTTTTAGCATGCGGAGGTGATGTAACGGGAAGGAGTATATGACTGGGTACCCCTCCGCGAGAATGGTAAAGGAAGCCCAAAACTGCTGATGGTTTGGGCCAATTGGTCTGTGGGAAATAGAAAAGAGGGGGACCAAGAAAAGGATCCCTGAGGAAAACCCCCAACACAAAAGGAAGAAGGAGAGGAGGTAGAACCGCCAAAAGAGACACTGAAGGGGTTTATTGAAGGGAGGGTGAGAAACCAGGGGAAGCGGTGTCCTTTGAGAAACCAATGGGGCTGAGCGTTGAGGAGGGGTGCGATCAACAGAGTCCCAAAAACGCAGAGGAGCCCCAAAAAACAACAATGGCAGTTGCCCTAGATTTAGCCATGAGGAGAACATTGGAAACTTTTGGTTTGGCCGTTTTTTTTGGGGAGTGTGGGGGCAGAAAAACCCGATAAGGGGAGGGATCAAGAAAGATTAGTAGCGAGATAGCGGAATTAAAGGTTGAAAAAGACCAAGCGTTCCAGGGGTTTTGAGATGGAGGGGAGGTTAAAAACTGGTTGGTATTTGGGAGCGCAAATGGTCCGGAAAAGGGCTTTTACAGTAAAGGGGTTATAACAGCGTGTTTAAAAAAAAAAAACAAAAGGGCCCATGAGAGAAAGAGGGAAAAGAAAGGGGGTTAAAGTGAGAGAGGACAGCGGAGAAAAGACTGGACAAGGTGGGAGGGAAAAGGGGTTTACTAGAGCAGGGGGGTGGGCGGCAGACAAGGGGAAGCCCCCCCGGAAGCTTCTTTTTCGTCCTAGGTCCAGGGGGGAGAGTAAGGTGGGGGAATTGGGGGGAGGGACCAGATGGGTTCTGCTTGGGGTTTTGAATGAATGGGTTTTTTCCGGATTCTGTCAAATTTTTTTTTTGACAATTTGGGGGGGGGGGGCCCCGGTCTTCAGCACAGGATTAGTTGGGCCGGGGCCCGGGGTTTAGCCTGAAAGGGGGTGGGGTGGGTCCCCAAACGGCGTTTAGGGTTGTTGTGTAAGGTTTGGGGATGAGGTATTTAAAAAATTTTTTGGGGTTGGGGCGTGAAGGGGATTTGATAAAAACCTGAACATAAATTTGCAGTTGGAAAAAATATTTTAGGTACTTTGAAAATTCCCCCCACAGAAACCGCCCCACACCTGGAAAATCGCGCAGGAAGCGAGTCTGAGGCTGGCCACCGGCCCGAGTTCCCGGCCTCCCGGTTTTTCAGTTTTGACTTGGGGCCCAAAATGTCCAGGGTGGTTTTAGAGAATTTTTTAATTTTATTGTTTTTGGGGCCAGGAAAGGGGGGGAGGGGAGGAAATTTGGGCATGAGAACTGTAAGGGGTCTGTTTAGTTCTTGGGTATTAAAAGGGGGCGGATATTTCCCGAATGGCTGGGCAAAGGGAGGTGTGCCCGAGATGGTTTAAATTAAATAAAATTTAAGGGGAAAAAATTTTGAAAACAGAGAGAGTATAAGGATAATTATTAAAGTTAGAATTGAGGAACGGTTAAAAGAAAACCAGAAACAAGAGCATGCCCATCCTTTTTGGGGGGAAGTCTGTAAAAAATAGGGTGGGCCCCAGGAAATTTTGTGAAAAGGAAAAGAGAGGGAGAGGGAGACCGGGGCATCAATGGGAAAGTTAAAATCACCCGAAAAGTGGGTTTTTTCAGTAGAGGGGGAAATAGGAAAAACCAAACAGGGAAAAAAAGATCCCAAAAAAGGCGGGGTGACCGGGGGGGCTGTACACAACCCCTGACACGAGGGGGAATGGCTGAAAAAGTCCCGAGGGTGGGCCTCAAAGGAGGGAAAGTGAGGGGGGGTGCAGGAGGAAAAGAACCCGGTTTTGGGGCAGTGGGGAAAAAAAAAGTATGCCAACTCCCCACCCGCCGCCTCCAGGTCTGGGGTTTTGGGGGGAATTTAAACCCCATAGGTGAGGCGCAAGGAAAAACCCTTTTCCAAATTGGGTGGGAAACCAAAGGGTTTTAATGGGGAAGCTAGGAGATTGAGGGAGTTAAAAAGGAACAGGTCATGAACAGCAAGGGGTTTTTTTACCGACAGAATTTTGGGGGTTCCACAGACACAATTTTAAAAAGGGGCTGGGAAAAGAAGAAAAGCAATACAAAGGTTTGTGGGTTTCTATTGGGGGAGGAAGGAAAGGGTGAGCAGAAAAGGGGGGGGGGCAGGGTTAGGGGAAAATATCACCTGCAACGGAAAACAAAGGGAAAAAAAAAGAAACAGCAGAAGGTTCAGTGATGATATAGCGGCGTTTGTGCGGCCATGTACAGGGTTTGTGGGGATTTGAAAAGGGAAAGGATGGGGGGGATTTTTTAAAATAGTGAGGAAAGGGGAAGGCGTTTGAAGTGGGTAAAATTTTCAGGGGCAAAAAACTGGGATGGAAAACCATTAAAAGGTGAGGCTTTCAAGAAAGACAGCAATAGTAAGCCCTTGTTAATAAGGTTTTAAAAAAAAAAAAAAAAAACAAAAAACCCGTAAAATCACAAAAAAGGCGTGCCTCCAAACCCCCCTTTGGCCCCCAAATTCCGGGCTAATTTCGGTTTTTAATTTTTGATAAACACTTTTTAAATCTGGTTTAAATGCTCTACATGGCTAACTGACCAAATGGTCCCTTTTGACCCCAAGCTAACTAATTTAAACCCCGGCAAAGTGCAGCCCCCTTGAAATAAATTTAGTGGGCCCACGCCAGCAATGGGGGGAATTTTCAAATAACCCCGCAAAACAAGAAAACTAAAAGGGGAATATGTTTGGGGGCCTAGCAATACAAATAAAAAATAGGGGATTATTTCAAGACAAGATAGGGTTTAAATCTAGGCCCTTTCACATAAACCCAAAACAAAACACAGCAATTTAAAAAATATACAGCAGAGGGCAAAGAAGGGAGGTGTAGTCCACTATTCAAATTCACAAAACCCGGAAGAGATTTAAGAAGAAAAAAAGGGGCATTTCTTTTTAAGGGCCAAAAACACTTTAACATGTCCCCCCTGCTTCGAAAAAGCCGGCAAAAGCCCTTTTTTTCAGGGTTGCCGTGAGCTGGCTGTTACGAGTGAGAGGGTAGCAGGTAGAGAGTGGAGGAAGTGTAGCGGAGAGGAGTGCTCTTACCTCCGCCTCTTCAGCAGAACATCTTCCTTCCCTATGAATCTCTCAGAGGAGCAAAACTAAAGGTAACAATAATGTTTATTTAGCACTATTTCACTTCCGGTCTCGTCCATACTTGACAGAGTAAGTAAATTATATGCTGCCAGCACATATGGGTGAGAAAACGAAAATTATTGGGCTTTTTTATTTGAAAGTAAAAGGATGGGGTTGGGGTTGGGAGAAGAGGGCTACATAGTGTTTCGGGGGCCCTGGGAGCCAATGTAACCTGTAGTTTGGTGTCTTAAGCCCTGGTCATATTACATTTTGGTCCAGTTCAGGGGCCTTGGTCACAAAGCTTGAAAAAAGTATCCCTCCCAACATATCGCATCCAGTGTTGGACTGGCTAACCAGAGGATCCTCTGTTGGGCCCAGGTCCGACACATGTAGAGTGGTGTAACAGCATGCCTAAGAACTCCCGGGCTAATTGTCACAAGCACTCAGAGGCATGTCTGTGTGGGTACTTAGCAGAGCACCAGTGGCACCTGCTGCACTATTCTGTCTAGTAGATATAAGGCCCTAGGCCTTAAACTTACTAGACGTCCAATGTGTGCTATGACACAGGCAGCAGAATAACGTTATATGATTGTGCCACCTGCGCCAGGGTTCACTAGGAGGAGCCCGGATTGATGCACATTGGGGGAGAGGGAAGAAGTGAGTTTTTTTTCATTTAATAGTGCCCTGCCTAAAGAAAAACCCAAATGGGCCCGCAATCACCTTTCCTACCTTGGGTCTAACTACTGCTTAGCTACCTATCTGCAGCCTATCTACTGCCTACCTACCTAAGAGCATCTAACCCACCTCCTAAGGTTTAAACTATCTACCTTTCCCGTGTCTTTTACTACCTTTAGGGTTATCTACCTTTCCTACCTGTGGCCTGAATGGGTCCTATCTACCTGGGGGCCATCTTTTTTTTGCCTACATGGGGCCTCCCGCCCCTTTTGGGCCCATCTTAACCTTTTGTTTTTCCAAACCCACCCAACCCTTTGGGGGCCCACCCCCCAACCTGGGTTGGGGGGCCCACCACCCACCTTTAATTGGGGGGGTACCCAAACCTGCTAGGGGCCTACCCTTTTAACCCCGGGGGGTGTCCAATTTACTTATATCCATAGGGCCTTTCCTACCTACCCACCTGGGACCTGCCCACTTTAAATTTGGCCCCCTGCCTACCCCAAATTTCCCGAAGCCCCCCAAACCCTGGCCCCTTTTTTAAATACCCATGTTTTGGGCCCTTTTCTTGGGTCAACATTGGGGGGTTTAGGTTGGACAAAAAAAACTTGGGGGCAGTTTTCTAGGTTTGGGCCTTGTGGTCACCAAAAATGGGGTTCATGTGGTTCCCTTGATGTTTAGCTTAGCAGGAAAATGTCAGGGAGTTACTTATAAGAAGAAGATGCATGGGTTTACACAGTAGGCAAAAAGTCAGTTGGTTACAGTCCCCAAAATATCCCTCCTCTTTCACCTTTCCCTTTTGGAAAAAAACCTGTCCCAGGGTTTAAAAATGTTCAAAAATTTTACCCACCCCTTTTAAAACTAGGGGCCCTTCAGCAAACCCCAAAAAAACATGTTTTGGGGGGGAATCCCGCTTTTTTTTAAAAAGCACAGGGGCCCAAAGGCCCCAAAAAAAAGGGGATTTAAACAAAAATTGTCCAAACTTTTCCACCTAGGGGGAAACTCATGATACCCTCATAACCCCCAAAAAGTTCCCAACAGCAAGTTTTTTGGGCCCAAAAAGGGTTCCCCCAAATCCAATAGCATTAAACCCTGGCACTTGTTCACATTTCACAGCGCATCTCCAGGTATATTCATAAAGGGGATGATAGCCCGCAAGCACAGCCCACTAAAAACAATCCCCTAACTTTTTTTTTGGGTGTTTAAGGGAGGGGAAAAAACACCCAATTTATGGTGCGGGGGATGTTTATAAATTTTTTTGTCTTCCAGGTTTTATCCATCTTAAAAATGGTCATAAGTGGCCTTGTTTTTGGGAATAAACAGTCATGGTTTTTTTTATTGCATTGGCCCCCTTTAAAAGGGGAATTTTCAAAGGTTTAGGGGAAAGGGAAAAGGCGAGCTTTTTTTCAGGAATTTGGGATCATTATATTTCTTACAGTACTTGTTATCTGAAATTAAATGATAAATTCTCTCTTGTGTTATAATTTGGTGTCTTCTATTCTTTGTGTCTATGGGTTATTTCACTTGTTGAGGCTCTAAAATAACCTGAAGAACATTATATAAGGCTTCACCTCGCTTCCAGCCCTCACACTTGGAGCAGCTTCCTTGTCGGTGTCATCTGCTCTGTGTTTGATGGTGCCAACCACCTGCCAGGACCCTCCAGATGCCCATGTGGACACCAGGCCCCCGTGCACATGCTATTATCTACAATGCATCTCTATAAACCAAAGATGCTGCTGTTACTTCTCCTGATACTACAGATCCTCCCGGGTGCTTCACTCGCGGCTTGTGCTCTGACAGAACACGTTCTAGATGGTCACTACAAGGACGGAGACTTGATGGTCGGAGGGATTATACAGGTCAACACTTTATATTTACCGCAGCATTTTAGATTTACTGAGAAACCAAAACAACCCAGATGTGCCAGGTAAGTGGCCAAAAGCTTGCCTCATCTCTGGCTGCTCTTCTGAAGCAGCTGGAGTCTGCAAAATACTCTGCCCCAGCTGATGCAGAATGGAAAGACCTGAAGGGTGAATCTTTGCTCAAGAGAGGATGGGTGGATTATACCATCACCATCCTCCACCAACCATTGTAGGCTAGATGTTTGAGACATTCATGCCCTTCATTTGGGTCTCACAGGATGTGATAGAACCATGTCTTTCATATAGAATTTCTGACACTTCCTCAGGCTCAGTACTTGTTAGTTATGTCATTGTTCTTATTGAACCTTCCGTCTTCTATCTCTGCCGCACCATCATGGCTCTCAAGGTGATAACAATAACATGTTCAGCATGTAATGAACCTGAAGAAGTATCAGAAGATCAATACATTAACGTTCTATCGCAGCCTGTGAGACAGAAATAAAGTGAATGGATTTCAAGATCACCTAGCCTATGATGATTGGTATATGACCACCCTCACATCTTCACCCCAATCAACCCATCTACTTGTTCTTTGTATGAGACAGGCCAGATGGTTATGAAATTCATGCACTTTATTTCTGTCTCCCACAATGCAATAGAACAATGTGTTTCATATCGATTTTAGAACATTTACTCAGGTCCAGTACATGATACAGACCTCACGGTCCATTTTGAACTTGTGGTCCTCCATTTCTATTGTATCCTTACAGCTCCTAAGACGGAAGTGGGATAATAACATATCCAGTAAATATTAACTCCAAGAAAGTGTCAGTAGATCGATATAACATGCATTATTCTATCACATCCTGAGACAGAAATAAAGTGAATGGATTTTATGCCCATTTGGCTTACAATTATCAGCGTGGGACAACCCTCCTATCCTCTCTCCAACTCACCAATCTTCTCTCTAACTGACCAGTACATGTTACATACATTATTGACCATTTCAAACCTGTGTTCCACCGTCTTCGATACATCATCACAGTTTGCAAGATAGAGGCAGGACAACAATGTATACAGCATATAATGAACCTCAGCATTTGACAAAAAATCAATACAAAATGCGTTGTTTTATTACATTGTGTGAGACAGAAATAATGTGCATGAATGTCACGACCATCCTGGCTATGATTGTTGGGGAACAGCATTGGTACAATCCACTCATCTTCTCTCATTGAGATGATCTCTGCACTGGGCTTCCATTCCATTCATCCTGCACCATTATAACACATAGGTCAGAAGTTAAACTCCGGTGATAAGTTACATTTTCAGCAATCTCTATGAACTTCAGGCCTTCTCTACAATTTTATCGGCATCTTCTCATCTTCTTCTTCACCCTCGAGGAGATCAATAAGAGCCTGCAGTTTTTGCCCAATGTGTCCCTGGGCTATCAAATATTTGACTCCTGTGCCAATGCTCTTACGTCTGTGTACGGCACCCTGAAGATACTATCAGGTCGAAAGCAAATCACCCCAAATTACAATTGTTGGAACAGGAGAAAAGTGGTGGGGATCATCGGAGACCTGACACCAGACTCATCATACTCCATAGCTCAGATAACAGGAATCTACAGGTACCCACAGGTTTGTACTAACACCAACAATCAGTGTCAGACTGGGGTGCCTGTGGCCCTCGAGTGGCATTGATTCTTGGGGCCCATTAGTGACGATTATTCTTGCGGTCCACCAGTGCAGTTGATTCTTAAGGTCCACCCAACAGTTATTATACATAACTGCCTCTCTTTTTCCACTTAGCTCCCTGAAAAATAGCTTCAGGCCCTCCATATCCAGGGGCTCATTGGGGGGGATTCCCTTGCTCCTCTTGGACCAGTCCAAGCCTGCCAATAATGTATTTCACATGATATAGATGGTATTAAGGGGTCTCTTTCTCGGATGTAGTGCACTTTAATTTGACGGTGATATCTTACTGCACTGTGTTATCTTTTTTTAGATCACAACAAAAACCACTGAAAAAGTTGGAATAACTTTCTGTGCAGTGTTGTCAGGGTGCGTTATCTGTCAAGTTCACCTTTGCTACATCTTTATACGCTCATTGGAATGTGAGTTATATGTAAGCACCGGACCAAGGGATAACCTGCACTTCTATAACTAGGCACCTGACTATGGCGCGTCATGTAAAGCCCTGCTATCCTCTTGAACTGCTTGAACCCCCTCCGACTATACAGTCAAAGTTCATCCACAGCCTCTATGTCCCCTATGGTTACACCAGTAAATTTGCAGAGAAGAAATTTTGGTCTCAGTGGACTTGGGCTGCAGATCTGTAGTAGTCTGTTGAGATGTTTATGTCCCATTGATCAATATCTTTTATTTGAAGGTACTTAAATAATGATGAATTGAAAAATGTCAACTCGTCTTGTTCATCTTGACAACAGAGAGGAGGGAAGGATAGAGATTTTAGATAAAGCTGTAATACAAAGACAGTGATTCATACAGTAAAGTATATGTTGCGTATGGTGCCGCAGCCCACAACTCGGTCTGCGGGCACCGTCGCAGCTCTGTCGGTTCCCCCGCTACTGGTGCGAGTGGCGTCACTGCCCTGGTGTCGGGCGACGGGCGCACTCGTCCCCCTGCGCGTCGGTACTCACACGGCTGTGCTCCAGTCTCTTAGCAGTCTCCTGCTGCTCGGCGCACAAGTCCCGTGCTTTATGGCGGGCGCGACGGCTCTGTGAAATTTAAAGGGCCTGCGCGCCGGTAATTGGTTTATTACCAGGCGTTGCCTCTATATTACCTGGGCGTTTCCGCCCACTCCCTGCCGGATCTTTAGTGCCTTTGCCTATACAGAAAGCGTTTCCTGAAGTCTTCTTCTGATCTTCCGTGTACTTGACCACGAACAGCTGCCGCCTGCCCTGACCTACCTGCCTGTCCTCGACCACGAACCTCTGCCACCTGTCCTGACCTTCTGCCTGTCCCTGACTACGAGCTTGCCTTACAATTCTGTACCACGCTATACCTCGGCTGCCACCGCAAGCAATTCGCGTCAGGGGTAGCGACCTGGTAGACTCCCAGCACAGCAAGTCCATCCCCCTTTGCGGCGGGCTCTGGTGAAAACCGGGACCTACTTAGACTCCGCTACCTGGCGTGGCTTACACCATCGTTTGCGGTGGTCCAGTGGATCCACTTCTACGACCGGGACCGTTACAGTATAATAACAATAACAACAATGAGATAATAAATATGAAGCTAATTAAGTTTCAAAAACCATTAAATGAAAAAGAGAGAGGTCCCTGCCCAGAAGAGCTTACAATTTATAGTGGAGAGGACCTTGTAGATAAGAGCATACATTCTACAGGAAGTCCTTGCCCATTAGATCTTTCACTCTATGGGAGAGAAAGCCCTGTCCATAAGAGCTGACACTCTACAGGAGCTGAGACACTACCAACAAGAGTTTACACTCTACAGAAGAAAGATCCCTGCCCTTAAGAACTTACAATCTACAGGAGGGAGGACCCAACCCACAATCATACACCCTACCCACATTTTTCCTGAGATGGAAAAACCCAATTAACTCCAGAGGCCAGAGGTGGTCGGAATTATGGAAGAAGCCAAGAGGGGGTTGTACTGTGTCTCTGTAACTTGCATAGAAGTGAATGAAACAGTGTAGAAAAAGCTACTTGGCTATTTCCCTGATCCCAGACACTGCTGCTCCAGGCATCTAGTTGGTGCGAAGTTGAGAGAACCCTGCTCTGGAGATAGGTGTGGATCACAGAGGAAGGTTCTGTCTATGTCAGACATGTATGAAATATCCTAAAGACATGCCATATACAGTTGAAACCAGAAGTTTCCATCCACTCTATAAAAAGCCCCATCTGCAGGTTTTTCTCACTCTTTGATGTGAAATCAGAATACACCTTCCCTGTTTTAGGTCAATTAGGAACCAAAATTATTAATATTTGCCAAATGCCAAAATAATGAGAGAGAGAATTTTTAAGGCATTTTTATTACTTTCTGCAAAGTCAAAAGTTTCCATCCATTTCATTAGTATTTGTTAGCATTGTTCTTAGACTGTAGGACTTGGGTCAAACGTTTTGGATCCCTCAACAAGCTTCTCACAATAATTGGTAGGAATTTTGGCCCATTCCTCCTGACAGAACTGGTGTAACTGAGCCATGTGTGGAGGTCGTCTAGCTTGCACCTACCTTTTCCGCTTTGCTCATAAATTTTCAATAGGATTGAGATCAGGGCTTTGTGATGGCCACTCCAAAACACTGACTACTGACTTGGTTCTCCTTAAGACACTTTGTAACCAGTTTGGCAGTATGCCTTGGGTCAGTATCCATTTGGAAGACCCATTAACTTCCTAGCTGATATCTTGAGATGTTGCTTCAGTATTGCCACATGATCTTCTTTCCAAATGATGCCATCTATTTTGTGAAGTGCACCAGTCCCTTCTATAGCAAAACCACCCCACAACATGATGATGCCGCCCCCATGTTTCACAGTTGGGATGGTGTTCTTAGGCTTCCAAGCTTCTCCCTTTTTCCTCCAAACGTAATTGTGGTCATTATGGTCAAACAATTAATTTTCATTTTTTCAGACCATAGGACATGTTTTCAAAAATAGAATTTTTTTTCCTGTGTGCATTTGCAAACATTAATCTGGCTTTAATATCTTCCTTTTGGAGTAATGGCTTCTTCATGGCAGACTGGCCTTTAAGCCCATGTTGATACAATACTTGCTTCACTGTGGATAATGACACAATCTTACCAGCTTCCACCAGCATCTTCACAAGGTCTTTTGCTTTTGTTCTTGGGTTAATATGCACATGTCGGACCAAAGCACGTTCATCTCTAAGACAAAGAACCCGTCTCCTTGCTGAGTGGTGTGATGGCTGGAGATTCCAATCTTGTTTGTACTTATGTATAATTGTTTGTACAGATGAACGAGGCACCATCAGGTATCTGGAAATTGCACCCAAAAATGATCCAGACTTGTGCAAGTTCACAATTCTCTTCCTGATATCTTGGCTGATTTTGTTAGACTTTTCCATGATGTTACACACAGAAGTGGTGTGTTTCTGATGTGTTTAAAATACATCCACAGCTGTGACTCTAACTCAGATGTTGCCATTAAACCAATCAGAGGCTTAAAAAGACATGACATCATCATATGGGCTAGAAACAATATATGGTTTTGCACATCAAAAACATTTTTGAAAAAAATTAGCATAGGTGCACACTGGTGCTGCTGTAATATACAGTACATACATATTCCAATATTCCAATAACAGTGACACACTATAAACTATCAAAGGGGACATAGGAATTTTTGAAAAAGCATTTCTGCTATCTAGGGTATATGAAAATTTTTTGAGGTTCTTAGTTCACATTTTTGATCAAAACTGCTTGAGCCACCTCCAAAACGCCTATGGAACCTAAAGGCAGGTGGTCAAAAGCACCATGATAGTGACTATTGTTACTCTTTCCTGGACTCTGTTCAGCTTCCATATCTCAGGAGCGAAGCACGAATAATGAACACCACGGCACTGATTACTACCCTTAGGACCCTGGACGTATGGTACGTCCAGGGTCCCTAAGGGGTTTTGCAGGGGGATCGCTCCGTGGTTGCCCAGCACAGCCGTCGGGTGTTAGCGGCTAATCGCTGCTAACACCCGGCCATTACAGCACGAATGGGCAGCGCCGGCCGCCCGTGCTGTTTAACCAATCGGATGCCGTTCCCACTAAAATTAATTAACTGACATACTATGCTTCTTGAAATTAGAATTTTATACACTATACCCCCTGGTATGAATTATATGAAAGACCCGACCCCCTTAATTTAATTATATTACACAGTGTGCCCCCTACAATTAATTATATGACAGACAGTGCCCCCTGAAATTAATATTACACACTGTACCCCAGAAATGAATTATATAAAAGACCTGACCCCCTTAGATTAATTATACTACACAGTGTGCCCCCTACAATTAATGATATGACAGACCGTGCCCCCCTGAAATTAATATAACACACTGTTCCCCCTGAAATGAATTCTATTACACAGTGTCCTCTGAAATAAATTACTTTACACACTATGGGCAACATGTATGAACGGGAATGCGCCTGATATCTGGCGTCTTTCAACCCGATTTCCAGGGCAACTCCGTTCGCTAAATTTTTAAATGGCCCATACGCCAATATCAGGCGTATTATAGAGCGCCCGCAACACTTTGTAATGCGCCTTATTTCGGGGGGCATGCAGGAGGTGTCGCACTAGAACCGTACGAAGCCCCAGAGTAGGAGGAGCATCTACTGGACTCTGGGGTCTCATTTTCATTACGATTTTATTTGGGCACCATTTCAGGTTTGCAGATGCCCTAAGGTACTAAAACTTAATAAACAACCCTAAAGAGACGCCATATTGGAAACTTCACCTCTTAAATAATATATCCAGGTTTGCAGCGAGTATATCGACCTCACAGGTGTTTCACAAATTTTTTCAGCATTAGGCTGGGAAAATGAAAACAATTTTTTTCCAACAACCTGAGATTTTAGCTGAAAATGTTTCATTTTTACAAGGAATCCTGGAAAAAAAGCAACCAAAATTTTGTCACGCAATCTCTACCAAGTTCGACAATACCCTACATGTGGGTGGTAGTTTTTGTAAACTGCTGTATTGGGCACATGGCAGGATATAAGGGAGGGAGTTGTTATTTGGCTTTTGGAACGGCAGATTTTGGTGGGGCCATGCCGCATTTGCAAAGCTACAAAGTACCAATAACAGGGGAGGAGGAGGAACCTTCCAGAGAGTCACCCATTTTGGATTCAATACCCTCAGGGATTCTCTCTAGGAGTGTACTGTTGCTCATTTTGGGCGTACATGTGTTCCATAGTTTTTATTAGTATTGGGCTATGAAAATGGAGGGAAAAAACGCAGTTCTGTCATTGTTTTTTGGGCTTTATTTTTACAATGTTCACCGAGCAGTTTTTTATATATATTTAATATAATTTTTAAATGACAGGATAACTTTATATGGGGTTCGGTGACAATTGCAATGATATAAATTTTTATGTTTTTTTTGTTTTATTACTTTTACCAATAGAATTAGGTCGATAAAAATGTGTTTTTATGTTGTCCTCTATTCTGACAGCCTAGCTTTTTTAATTTTCTGTATACGGAGTGCTTATGGGCCTGGTTTTTGTGGAGAGTTGAACCGTTTTATTGCTAACCATTATGGGGTGTATGTGATGCTTTGATCCCTTTTTAATATTAAGGTTTTTGAGCATTTTTAACAAAATACAGCATTCCTGGTAGTGTTTTTTATTTTTTATTTTTTACAGCGGTCACCGTGTGATATAAATGACATGCTAGTTTTACTCAGCAGGTCGATACAATTACAGTGATACCAAATTTGTATATTTTTTCATGTTTAGCTGCTTTTACACAATAAAAACACTTTTATTCAAAAAGGAAAACACGTTTTTGAATCGCCATAGTCTGAGAGCCATAACTTTTTTTTATTTTTCTGTGTACGAAGCTGTGTAGGGGCTTGTTTTTTGTGGGATGAATTGACGTTTTTATTGGTATCTTTTTTTTGGACAAGACTTCTTGATCAGTTTTAAATCCGTTTTTTGGAAGGCACTATGATGAAAATACTATAATTCTAGTATTTTTTTTTATTTTTAACAGCGCTCACTGTGCAGTATCCATGACAAGTTAGCTTTACTCTGTCGATACGATTATGGCGATACTCAATTCATATAGTTTTTTTTATGTTGAAGCACTTTAAAAAAAAATATATCTAGGAACTAGAGTTCTCTCTGTTGCTAAATCCTACTCCATGCCAAAAAGTGTAATTTTGCCAGATTTTAAGTCCACATAATGCTGAAATATACCAATGCGTTATTGTGATCCACATATACAATGGGGAAAAAAAGTATTTAGTCAGTTACCAATTGTGCAAGTTCTCCCACTTAAAAAGAGGAGAGGCCTGTAATTGACATCATAGGTTGACCTCAACTATGAGAGACAAAATGAGAAAACAAATCCTGAAAATCACATTGTTTTGATTTGGGAAAGGAATTTTTATTGCAAATTATGGTGGAGGAAATATGTATTTGGATCAATAAACAAAAAGTTCATCTCATTACTTTGTTTATCTCCTTGTTCGGCAATGAACAGAGGCTCATACGTTTCTGTAAGTCTTCACAAGGTTGGCAGACCACTGTTGCTGGTATGTTGGCCCATTCCTCCTCATTGCAGATCCTCCTTTGGAAGCAGTGATATTTTTGTTGGCTCGCTCAATGAGCAACACGAACTTTTCAATCCATCCAAAGGTTTTCTAGGGGGGTTGATATCTGAGACTGGCTAGGCCGCCTCCAGGACCTTGACAATGCTTCTTAAGAAAGCCACTATGTTGCCCTGGCGGTGTGCCCTTGGGATCATTTGTCATGCTGAAGAGACAGCAGTGGTAATTCTTCAATGCCGTTTGTGATGAAGAGGTTTGCACTCAAAATTCATGATACTGGCCCATTCATTCTTACTATGTACCACGGATCATTCGTCCTGGTCCCTTTACAGGAGAAACAGGCCCCAAAGCATGATGTTGCCACCCCCATGCTTCACAGTAGGTTGGTGTTCTTTGGGATGCAACTCAGCATTCTCTCTCTCCAAAACGAGAAGTTGTGTTTCCACCAAACAGTTCTATTTGTTTCATTGACCATATGACATTCTCCCAGTACTCTTCTGGACATCAAATGCTGTCTAGCAAACTTAAGATTGGGCTGGACATGTACTGGCTTAAGCAAGGGGACACGTCTGGCACTGCAGGATCAGAGTCCCTGGCGGCGTAGTGTGTTACTGATGGTAGCCTTTGTTAAGTTGGTCCCAGTTCTCTGCAGGTCATACACTAGGTCCTCCGGGTGGTTCTGGGATTTTTGTCACTGTTATTGTGATTCATTTTGACCCTACGGGTTTGAGGGATCTTGCGTGGAAGCCCCAGACGAGAGAGATTTATCAGTGGTTTTTATGTCTTCTATTTTCTATTCCCTGACTCCCAGTTGATTTCTTCACACATAGCTGCTTGCTATTGCAGTTTTCAGTCTTCCCAGCCTGGTGCAGGGCTACAGTTTTGGTTCTGTTGTCCTTCGACAGCTCTTTCGTCTTCACCATAGTGGAGTTTGGAGTGTGATTGTTTGAGGTTCTGGCTAGAGATGGGCGAGTCGTTTCTAACGACGTGGAATTTGTTTAAAATTTCAGGAAAACTTCGGTTCTGCACGAAGCCAAAGTTTATGGCGATTCGTGGGAACGAAGTGTCTTTTTTATTGCTAAAATGGCCGCGATCACATGGCGTGACATGGGGCAGGGAACAGTGGGAGGAAAGAAAGGAACACCCTCAATGACATGTGCAGACATGAGCCAATCAGCGACCATCGGGCTTCTTTGACAACACAGCCTATAAATACGGAGCCATCTTAAATTCTCACACTTCTCACAGTCCTGGGGTACTCGGCATATTCATCTTGCTGATGCTGCTGCACTATAGAAGTCATTATACAACAAACTGCCTTTATCAGCGACTGGGGTGGGAGAGACCGCCAGAAGTGTGTGTCATTTGCACAACGCTCAGCCAGCGTTCTGTATCTGCTGCTCTATAAAAGTCATTCTAAAAGAAACTGTTTTATAAAAGATGCGGCCAAAGGTTTCACAGGGGTTTCAGTTGCACACATTTAATGTACCAGTGTTATCTTTTGATTTAGTTTGTGGGGTATTCTCCAAAAGTCCAGGGGGGGTGTAATTCTGCCCCATATATCATCAATTTCATCTGTTCTTTCTTAGGGTATTTTATACCCAGGGTTCTTTTTGCCTGTTGTTAGGGGAATTTTTGGAGTGAAATACGGGGTGTGCAATTTTTTTGCCCCATATTGCCCCCAATTTCATCGTTTTTTTGTAGGTATTATCCCCCAAGGGTTAATTTCTCCTTTTGTTTTGGGGGGGGAATTTGGGGCAAAATATTTGTGTGTATTTCTCCCCCAATAAAATGCCTGAAATCCATCAATTTCAGACCAGGGGGGGTTTTTTAATCTGTGGAAAGAGTTAATGTATTCACTTTTTTGGAAAAATTCTGTCTCAAATCAAGTGTTTGTGTATTTGAGCCATACATCTAAAAATCCCTCTCTTGGGATATTGCTATTTTGGCAAACATTTAATTTTTTCATTTATTGGGTGATTTTTTAAAAATGCTGAAAATGTAAGCCCCGAAAAAGGTGGAGGGGGTGCATCGAAATTTTTTGCTTTGACGTCAATCTTTTCCCTTCCCTTTGATCCTTCAGTGCTGCTTCAGTCGGTAAAAATCCTCATTCTAAAGCAAAAAAGAAATTTGTTGAACCCCAAAAAAAAAGTAAATGGAATTTTTGCAGTGTTCTTGTTTTGTATCCACTCCTGCTTTTCCTTTCCTACTCATCTGACAATCCTGAGAAACAAAGGACTATGTATACTGGGCCTTTTGTGTTTGTCTTTTCTTTCCCTTGGACAGATTAAAAAAAAGGGGGAAAACCAAATATAGTTTAAATGTTAGGTGGTGGAGGGTGGAAAAGCATTAGAAACCACAGAGTGGTCGATGGAAAGTGCTCAGTTGGCAGACATGAGGGATTTGAGTGGGAGGTGACAGCAGCTCAAAAGACTCTAAGGCCAGTGAAAAGTGGGGGGGTGGGTGTCAATACCCGTCCCTGGTAAAGATGGGGGTAGTAAAGGGGCAGCTGGCCAGATTTGGAATCAGGCGGGGGGCAGCATCAGAATAGTGAGAGGGGAGGGAGCCAAAAAGAATCCAGGGTTCAGTGTCTGCTCAAGGTGCTGCGCTGGTGGGGTACCCAAATCACTAGGAGGTGAAGAAAGCTGTCATCAACAACCCAGATCAGGCTGCTGCTGAGGTGGTACTGTTCTTAACCCCCCATCCACCACAGCAGTGTGGCAGTGGACATTGGGGCTGATTTAAAAACCCGTCCCCTGTTAGAGGGTGGGCGATGGGGAGAAGGCAGCAGCCCAAATGCCCACTAGGATTTTCTATAAATTTCTATCACTACCCGGCAAATCACATGCAGCGGGCTAATCTGGCAAATGACTCTGAGGGATTTCCTCCTCCTTTTCCATGTTAAAATGCACGGGTGTGTTGGGTGATCTTCCTTGTTTCCCAATCCTCCCCCTGCTCCTGCTCCTCTCCTGTCACCTGAAAAAAAAAAAATTTTTCACCCGACACGCTTGTGTACAAAATTTCCCCCTCCTCCTCCTTATTCAGCTCCATGGGGTCATGTGGCTGTGAGATGTTGTCACCCTGTTTCCCCGTCCCCCGGACCGACAGATTTTTTTCAGCATCTGTTCCAAGAATGAAGCATTTAAATGACGTTTTCATCCGGTAGTCCGGCAACTGACAAATAACATAGCCTCCCAAAGGGCGTGCAAACGGCAGTGTCCCAATGAGGCCACTGGATGACATAAAAATTACACCGTGAACCCCTATCCTCTTGAATCATAAAATCATTAATGGGCCCTTTCCTGGGTCTCAAATTTCTCCCCCTTTTTAAATTTTCCCCCCTTTTAGTTTCTCTCTTTGTTTAGCTCAAGGAGGGTGTTTTTGACGGTGTAGGGAAAGGCTGAAGTGATGCAAAGATTTTCCCGGCCCTTCTCTGAATGGTGCAGGTCCCCCCACTTGAAAAAAGGGGGGATGCAGATCACCAACTTGGAAGGAGACAGCAGCTTTTGCACTTAGGGATGGCTAGACGCATAATGCTTCTTTGGAAAATCGTTCAGTGAATGTGGCCCAGGAGTGCCGAGAAGCAGGTGATTGGGGCCCGGGTAGATGAGTAAAAAACGGGGATTTTGTCTTCGGCAAAGGGGGTGAAGTTTTGCTCCCTAAAATGGGAGGCATGAAAAACTACTGTTGATGGACGGGGAAAACCAAACATCGAGAACTTTTCCCCCGGGGCCACTGTATGGTGACACGCTGTTGTCCCAGGGCTTGGTACCAATTTTAGCCCGGGTCACACTTTACTCTTCCCACAGATTTACTATACCCATGTTCGACTCCTTGGGTGTTTGCCAAAAAAGGGACATGCCGAGTGGTTTTTTTACCACCAAGCTCTGATGACTGATGTTACCGCCCCTCCTCAGTGTCCCCCCTGTGCCGTACTTTCTGGCCTAAAATGGGGGGTCAAAAAATTGGCTGTTTGGCTCCTGCCCTTTCGTGCTGCTGCCACCATGTGCCCCCCCCGGGCCACACTCCCAAATTGTGGCTGCCCCACTGCCTCACCCAAATGCCGCTTCTTCTCCCGAGTGAGAGAAGCAACCCCTTGTTTGGATGATGGGTTGTAAAATTTAGGAGCCCGTTAGGGTCCACTTCATCCCAAGCAAAAAGGGGGGCCCAAGAGGATGGGGGGGCTGAATTTTCCTTTTGGGGGGGGCCTTTATGCTTGTTTAACTGGGGACCAAAAACCCTTTTCCCCGCCTTGTTGCTTACCCGTTCCAAATGCGTCGGCTACTCGATTTGTTTTGCCCTTTTTACCTGTCCTCCTCAAAGGTTTTTGCTATACAGACCGACCATAGCAACTAACCCCCCCCTGCCACTCTCCTCATCACTATTGCCCCGTTTTGCATAAAAAGCGGGTGCTTTCCCCCCTTTTCTGCCCACTGTCTCAAAAAGTTCGTCCCCACTGTATAGGGCCCCAGAGGCCCCAGCACATAGGGAGTTCTCTGGCTGTGGGAAGCGACCTGAAAGGTGGGTTGAGGAAGGGGGGGCCCCTACCTGCTCCCGACCATGCAACAAGGGGAGTGTCTGAAAAAAACCACCGCTCTTTGGGTGGGGGTTGTCAGATGTCATTTGGGAGAAAGTGGATGTCCTAGTCAACCATTCGAGAAGCGTTGGCTTGGTGGTCAACACACAGCTGCTAGATGACACCAGAAGCTGTGGCCTCGCGGGGTGACCCCTGCTGTGACGTCCGCTTACTGTGCTGCGACCTGTGCCGGCTCCAGTAACCTACTAATGTGTTCTTTGACGCTATTGTAGGATCTTAGCCCTCAGCTCGGTTCTATGCAGCTGGCACTGACATGACTTTGTCAGGCTGCATTCCCGCTTCAGTTATTTAGTCAGTTTTGCCCCTGTAAGTGCCCAGAGAAGTGAAGAGTGAAGCGATTCTAAGAGCGGCGGCTGTCATGTGCATGTCATACTAAAACACAGCATTGTATGAAGACCAAACCACGCTCCTTATGCATATTTGAGCATGGTACAATGTTCTAAAACACCCTACAGGCTCTCTGCAGCCAGGACATAGCTGTTTTTTTTCGTGTCGAAACGATTTTTGTCGGAAAATTCGGCGAACTCGGCAAATCGAATTTTTGAGAAATTCGCCCATCTCTAGTTGTGGCACATGGTAACTGGCAGTTATGCCTCTGCTTGTAAGCATTGTACATGTGATATATGGGGTGTCAGCAAGAACATCCCAATGGGGAATATAGAGGTTCAGCTAGCAGGGGCAAAGTTATAGGGGGTGCAGCAGGAGCAGCCGCTATGGGGCCTTGCATCCGGAGGGGGTCCTAAAGCCACTTTGACACATAAGAAGACACTGGTATTGGAAATGGCACATGGTAACTGCCAAGGGTTCCAATAGGGCAGTACGGACAGTACTCCTGTCAGGGACCCTAATCAAAAAGGGGCCCACTGATATGTTAGAAAAAAGGAACAAGTAATGGGTGGGGGCCCTATTTGATTTGGCTGTATGGCTGTATGGTGCCATGACATGGTTAATAGCCCTGATAACTGGGGGGGTCATTTTACTTTTTGCACCAGGGCCCAAGAACTTGAACTTACACCTCTGCAGGCTGGACTAGATTAGACGGCAGTACCATTGGTGGCAGCGAGAACATGCCAATGGGTACATGGAGGTTCTGGTTCGACAAGATTAGGCGGCAGTACCAGCGAGAACATGGCAATGGGAAACAGCGAGGTTCAGTATAGCAGGAATTAGTACATTTGGTGGTAGTACAGGTGGAGACATTTAAAAAATAAAGATTTGGAGGGCTACAAGGCGGAGGAGTAAGAAGTGTATGCATTGCACATCAAGGTCATTCAAATGTATATTTCAAAATAAATTTAGCCATAAGACTTGTAAATCTAGCTGTTGGCAGCAGTAGAATACAAATTATAGAAGCAGCAGGCACAGGAACTACAGACATGAGATGTAATGTAGTTTAAATGTGTATTTCACATTGTCAAGAAGATGTGCTACAGTTTACTACTCAGTGACATTGGCATCCGGGGCAACAGAATGGTCAGAGATCCACTCTTGATTCATTTTGTTACATGTCAAATGATCCACATAGTCAGGGGAAAGACAGATATGTTTGTCAATTACCACCCCGCCAGGTGTGCTGAATGTGCGTTCCGAGATAATGCTAGTTGCTGGGCAGGATAAAATTTTTATGGAGTGTCGAGCAAGCTCAGGCCATTCATACAATTGGGACACCCAGAAGTTGAATGGGTATAGACTAAGTCCAAAAACATCGATGTTGAGCCGCCGGTAGCCATGGACCATGGTCTAAAGGCGGTCTCTTTGTGCCTGAGTGCTCTCCTGCCTTGCAGGCGTTGGTGAGGTGGTAAAAATGGATTGTCAAATGTCACACAATAGGGTTCTGCCACACTGCCTGCTGCTGCAGCTACTTGCCATTCTACTGTTGGCATGTTGCTGACATTGTTCCATTGTGACATTAGAATGTGAAGAACTAACGGGATCTTCCTCCTCTTCTTCCTCCTCCTCCTTCTCCTGTAATCTTTGCCAACCTCTTACCACTCCTCCTCCTCCTCCACTTCCTCATCCTGACCATCATCAGAGCCCTGGTTAGCCTCATGCGATCTACTGTGTGAGGTGAACTGCCATCCTGCACGCGCCCTCGTCCTAGAACCACCGCCTAAAGAAGACCTATACAGTTGTGAAACATTCGGGCCTTCTACATCCTCCGGCGAGTAAGGCTCTGTGTCCGCCTCCTCCTCCTCTATCACTCCTGGGACCTGCTGCCACAGAGTGCCTACAGCTTGTTCCAGCAAAAATATAACCAGAATGGTCATGCTGACAAGGGCATCGTCCCGACTGACCATTCTGGTGGCCTTTTCAAAACTGCCAAAGGTGATGCAGACATCCTTCACCTGTCTCCGCTCTTTATGGATCCACACCTCGAGGTCCGCACCACTGCTAGTCAGACCATGCGACATTTCATACTGCATAATGACATTATGCTGCTGCCAGAATCGTTGGAACATGTGAAGGGGGAATTCCAGCTTGTTGCCACACCACATTTCAGACAATTGACGGGGAGGACCAGATGACGCTGCAACGCTGCCAGTCATGCCGAAGCAGGGTGTGAACGCCGGAAGTGTGAGCTAAGACTGTCAAACGATCCTCATTGTCAGTAATCACCCCACCAGCTGTGCTGTACGTGCATTCCGAGATAACACTGGCTGCTGGGCAGGATAAATCTTCTATTGAGTGTCGAGCAAGCTCAGGTCACTCATCCAGTTTGGATACCCAGAAGTTGTATGGATCCAGACTAAGTCCAAAAACATCGAAAACGCCCCTGCCAGCTGAACCTCCATGTTCCCCACTGCCATGTTTTTGCTGCCACCAATGGTACTTTCGTCTTATCTAGTCGAATCGGAACCTCCACGTTCCCCACTTCCATGTTCTCGCTGCCCCCAATGGTACTGCTGTCTAGTCTAGTCAAATCAGAACCTCCATGTTCCCCACTGGCATGTTCTTGCTGCTACCAATCTTACTGCCATCTAATCTAGTCGAACCAAAACTTCCATGTTCCCCACTGGCATGTTCTCGCTGCCACCAATGGTACTGCTGTCTAATATAGTCGAACCGAAACCTCCATGTTTCTGATTGACATGTTCTTGTTGCCACCATTGGTACTGCCATCTAACCTAGTTGAACCGGAACCTCCATGTTCCCCACTGCTATGCTCTCAGTGCCACCAATGGTACTGCCGTCTAATCTAGCCCAGCCTTGCAGTGGTCTAACTTGAAGTTCTTGCGCCCTGGTGCAAAAAATTTAATTTGACTCCTGCCAGTTACCATGTGCCATTTCCAATACCGGTGTCTTCTTATGCGTCAAAGGATGCAGGGCCCTGTAGCAGCTGCTACCGCTGCACCTCCTATAGCTTTGCACCTGCTTGCAAGCTGTCCTCATCTTTTCAGTTAGCCATTGAGAGGAATTAAGTATTTTAGCCTCTTAATTTTTTCCTGTCGCTCTTAGAGCCAATTTTTTTTCACTAAGTTGTTCCACGTATCCAGTTTACTGTTATGGATGGTAATTCCATCTTCTCCTTACCTGTATGGGTATTAAAATGAACCCAAACATCATATCCCATTGACTTTAATGGGGTTCGAGCTCGAGTTTGACTCGAACCTCGAACCGAACACCACTACTGTTTGATGTTTGACTTGAACTCGAACATTTTACTGTTCGCTCATCTCTAGACTCGTCTATGCAGAATTTAACACACAAACATTTTAGAATCCTCACTTGTCCATCACATTTATACCTACCTACAGGGGGGTTTATATAGCTCCTGTCCTAATGGGGGTTTCTACAGGAAATCATGGTGACGCCCCATCCCCACAGCAACTGGCTTTTCTATAATAGAAAATCCAGGTGACTGCTGTGTTGGATGGGGAGTATATATTGTTAGGTAGTATGACCTCCAGTATATATATTGTTAGGTAATATGGCCCCCAGTATATATATTGTTAGGTAATATGGCATATTAAAAATAAAAAATAACAGTACTCACCTTTCTCCCGCTCCATGACGTTCCTGCAGGGCTCTGTCTTCTTCCTGGTACAGGCGGCGTGACGTCATCACACTGCACAGGCAGCACAATGACGTACTCACGCTGCCTGTGCCAGCTGGAGCAACAGAATGTCTTCACTACACTATAGCAAATTTTTATCCTCGGCTACTTCACCTGGCAGTGCTGACACGCGTCTCATAAGTTCGCCATCACAGACCTATAGAGTGGCCTAGGGCCACTGAATTTTCAACCCCATCCTTATTTTTATGCGTCTTGCTTTTTAATGATTTGTCAATGTGCTGTTAATATAACAAACCTTATCCTTCAGATAAGTTATGGCCCAATGACCTCAGCCACCGATCAGTTTCCTTCACTCTATCAAGCGGCACCCAATGAGTTATCTGAAATTGATGCCATAGTGCACTTGGTGAAACATTTTGGTTGGAAATGGGTTGGCATTCTTATTTCGGATGATGAGACTGGAGAGAAAGCTGGAGAGACCTTTAAGAAGGAGATTTTAAGCCTCGGGGGCTGCGTGGCCTTCTTCATTAAATTTAAGGAGAATCCTCTTGACTTTATATCCAATGCAAAGGCAATGGAAACAATGAATAGAATCTCAACAAATGTGACTGTGGCGTTCTTAAGCATAAAATTTGCGGACATGTTTGCCCATGTGTTTGCTGTACAAAAGCTTAGACCTAAAATTTGGATCACATCTTCCTTTTTCTCCCAGGTCTCAGAATTACAACGTCTCCGCATAAGAATAACTTTTAATGGGTCTTTGTCACTTTCTGCTTATCAAGGAGAGATTCCAAGGTTCAGGGAATATTTCTATAGCATAACACCCATAAAGTTTCCAGATAACAACTTGCTAAGGGAGATCTGGCAAATCCTGGTACCGTGCACCTTCTCAAACCCTACAAGTAAATATGTACCCAAATGCATCGGGAATGAAACTCTGAATGAGGAGGCTTTATCAATACATAATATTTTGTCTTCAGGACTTCCTATTCCATCTATACCACAATATATGCCATGGCACATTCCCTTCATGACATGTATGTCAGCAGGAAACCCGATGATCTGTGGACCTCTTTCCAGCACTGGCAGTTAGGCATACTCTTGAGTTTAATCTCATACATTGTTAAAAAGTTTTTCAAGGATTAGAAAAACATGACTTCCTTTAATCAGCAGACAGGTGTGGCATTACTTTTGGAACAAAGCAACACTGGGAAATTGAATTAAGTGTTACTGGGCAAAACACATTTTTTCCTCACAGGGATTGTGCCTTTTGGCGGTTTACACTCTTCACAGCCTCTTCAGATTTTACTTCATGTTAAGGCTATTGGTGGTATTACAGCCTCAGGCTCCCACTTCCTGTTCAGGCTGTGAGGGGTTCTATAGCTTCAGGGCTCCCACTTCCTGTTCAGGCTGTGGGCTGTTCTACAGATACAGGCTCCCACTTTCTGTTCAGGCTGTGCCCTGTTTTACAACTTCAGGCCCCCAGTTCCTATTTAGGCTTTGGGTGGTTCTACAGCTTCAGACTACCACTTCCTATTCAGGCTGTGGATTGCTTTTCAGTTTCAGGCTCCCACTTCCTGTTCAGGGTATGGGCAGTTCTACAGTTTTAGCCTTTCACATTCTTTTCAGGCAGTGGGTAGTTCTACAGCTTCAGGCTCCCACTTCATGTTAAGTCTGTGGGTAGTTCTACAGTTTTATGCTCCCAATTCATGTCAATGCTGTGAATGGTTCTAAAGCTTCAGGCTTCCGCTTCATGTTAAGGCTGTTGGTGGTTCTACAGCTTCATGCTCCTGCTATCTATTTAGGTTGTAGGTGGTTTTACAGCTTCATACTCCCACTTTCTATTCAGGCTGTGGGCTATTCTTCAGTTTCAGGCTCCCACTTCATGTTCGGGGTATGGGCGGTTCTACAGTTTCAGGCTCCCATGTCCTGTTCAGGCTGTGGGTGGTTCTATAGTTTCAGGCTCCCATTTCATGTTTAGGCTGTGATATTTTCTACAGCTTCAGGTTCCCACTTCCTGTTAAGGCTGTGGGTGGTTCTACAGCTTTAGGCTCGCCCTTCCTGTTCAGGCTGACAGTGGCTCTACAGCTTCAGACTCTCACTTCCTGTTCAGGCTGTGGGCGAGTCTAAAGGATTGACTGACATTTTAGCTTTGTTCAGGGGCATAACAAGCAATCATAGGATCACATAGCAAAATGAGACAGGGCTCCAGCACCTAATGATGGCAAACAGAAGCAGCAGTGTAACTCTAAAGGCACTAAAAACGGTCAAAGAGAACATAAGAGTTTTTTAGAACAGCATTCCTGCTACTATGAAATATATGAAAAAATTTGAGGTTCTTAGTGTACATTTTTGATCAAAACTGTAAATGCCCACCTACCGCGGCAAGGTGACCCCAATTCAGGTGGGAACCTACACTGCATGCTACCTCTCTAGGTGTCTGTTCAGACCTCCACACCTCAGGGTTAGAAGGTTCCAGCTATAAACCTGATCCAATTAAAAAGCCTGTGCAGGCGGGCGGAGTTCATAAACCAAGCTGGAGACTAGCCACCTCCCCAACCAGTCAAAAAACTAAATCTGGTTAGCACATCCATTTTGAAAAATAAACGTATAGGTGCACACTGTTGTGGCAGTCAAAAGCTATGCAAACACAACACAACATCAGCAGCACTCTAAAGGCACTAAAAATGGTCAGAGAGGAAAAGCATTTCTGCTACTATGAAATATATGAAAAAAATTTGAGGTTCTTTGATCAAAATTGTAAATGCCCATTTATAGCTCCACTGTTAACAGGTGCAAGTATGAAGGTAATGAAGTAAAGCCAGACCAGTTTTGAACATTTTCGGCTGGCTGGCCCAGACAACTCTTGGACCCACGTCCAGCCCACATACCAGGACCCATAGCTTCTGTTTCTTTCCCCTTTGGCTACTAACAGACGTTTCTAAAGAAGGCCAACCGTCCGAATATGTTCAAACTTGGTCTGGCGTTACTTCATTATCTTCATACTTCCTCCTGTTAACATTGGAGCTCTGTCTATCTGTAAATACTTCCTCAGACTTTATGAGGAGTTGGGCGGAGGTGGACTAAATATCCTAAAAAGATCACCAACTGTGTTTGACTTGATACAAAGTGCAAACATAACATTATATATAGACCTTAAAATATAATTTCAATATAAGAGCCAGGCTACTAACTAGACACTGAGGTTTTTCCTCGGTCATTCTGGTGATTGATTATTCTTGGAACCAGTTGGAACAGGTACAACCTCGAGAACCAGCAGCGAAGTCTATTAACGCTATATACTGGCATTCTGCACCTTGGAGAGTTGTGCTTCCTGCCCAAAAGCACTACAAGATCAGGCGAGTGCATATTTACTCATTTGTCAGCACAAGCTGTCATTTTGTGGTAATACATGAGGGCCCACTTATTTGCTGCATTTTTCTTATTCTGTTTTTTCCTATAAATGTGAGCAAACAGAGCTGTATTTGAAATGAGAGGAAACTCCCATTGAGAGAAAAAACTTACATTCTGCGAGACAAATTGTCGCTGCTGCAAATTAGGTCTGATATCTTTGATGTAATTGATGTAACACATATGTGCTCTGCAGACCTGACAGGATGGTACAAAGCTTCTCCAAGGTCAGTAACTCTAAGAGCTAGGGTATGTTAACACGGCATATTTTAAAGTCCATATTTTGGAGCATAATAGCATTGTAAGACACCTGTAAGTACGCACCGCAAATATGGTAATTCATAGCTATCATTGAAAGCTATGACTACCTGACATTTGCCCCTCTTTACAGTACATGCCAGGGAAAAGAATTGCCATGTCAATTCTTCTCTTTGCTTACGTGTATCACGTTTGAAGGGGATATAATGCCGGGTATGTGTATCCTCTGGACCGCTGTGAGCGTAGATGGTGTAACTTGCAGAGGTAGCTGAAGCACAGGACAGGATAAAATGTGCTTTTACGGGTGACAGGACACAGCAGGTGTAGCATAGATGGGTAGCGCGTTCCCAGGCAGGTAACGAACTTGGTACAGCGGCAGATATACAACAGTAGTAGTGGACTGGTGCAGTGGCAGGTATACAGCAGATTGATACAGGTAGCGCACAGGTAACACAGGCTCAGCAAAGATACAGGTAGCTCACAGGTAGCACAGGTTCAGCAGCGATATAGCAGCCAGGGGTCAAGCTCTATGTAGTGGACAGCACCAAACTGACCAGGAGCAAGGGCAGGAAGTTTCTTTTATAGCCAGGGGTCACAGGTCACAGGACAGGTGTTACCAGTGGTCCCGTGGCCCCCCCAGCTGGGCTGCGGGCTCACTGGGACTCCTGCCCTCTAACCGGCTGCGGGGACGAATGGCGCCTCGGTCCGCGTGTTGGGCCGTGGGCGCACTCGTTCCCCTGTGCAGCTGAACTTACCACCCCGTGCTCCGGCTTTCGTGCTGCTCCCCTGCCAGCCGCGGCGCGCGTCCCCGCTCCCTAGGGCGCGCGCGCGCCAGCTTCCTCAGATTTAAAGGGCCAGTGCGCCGACAATTGATTGTTGGCCGGTCGCTGACTTAATATAAGGTTCTCATTTCCGGAAGGTCCCCGCCGGATCTTTAGTGCCCTCTAGCCTATTGTGAAAGCGTTCTTTGTGTCTCCGTCTTTACCGTGTACCGGGCCTCCTTTCTTACGCCTCTCGACTACGAACCATTGCCGCCTACCCTGACCTTACGGCCTGTCCCCGACTATGCCTCGTTTTATGATTCTGTACTTCACTCACCTTGGCTGCCGCCACAAGCAAGTCACGCCAGTGGAAGCGACCTGGTAGATTTCCGCCACAGCAAGTCCATCCCGCTTTGCGGCGTGCTGTGGTGAAGACCGGGGTCTACTTAGACTCCGCTCCCTGGTGTGGCTTACGCCATTGCTTGCGCTGGTCCAGTGGATCCACTACCAACTGGCGTGAGAACAGGTAATTGGGACACTGTCCCTTTAAATAGCAGAAGGCTGCTGCATGCCCTAGAAGGCCCTCATGCACGCACAGGCAGCCACAGAGGACAAGAGCGAGCAGGAGCGAGGGCCGGGGGGTAAGTGCTGCCGGCGGACACAGTGGAGACCGGAGCAGGGACAGCTAAGTATTCAGCAATGGTAACACTAGAAGACACCACCACAGTGGCCAGGAAACAGCCATGCGGCATGGGACATGGGAGCGTGGCATGGAACATGATAGTACCCCCTCTTAAGCCCTCCCCTCTGGGCTAACCGAGGACCCCAAAAACAACTATGGGTAGCCACCTCCTTCTCTGTACCCCAGGAAGTGTCTTCAGAGAAGGTGCCCTGAAAGTTCCGGATGACTTCTTGGACCTGGGGAGCAGAAACAGAAAACGTAGGCAGGAGGAGAGGTCTGCGGGATTCAGAGATGACTTCACAGTCCCAAGGATCTTCTAGCGCTAGGGCTCCTCAACAGGAAAAACAGCAGCAACAGGTAGAGAAACGAGTGGGCAGGACTGCTCCAGATGAGTGGGTTTGAGGCAGCGTGAGTGGCAATGCTCGCCCTATTTCATAACTTCACCTGTTGTCTAATCTAAGGATGGGCCGTGAAGCTGGAAACTATACAGGCTCCTTCAAGATCTCCCCATTGACAGATGAGAAATGCAGGGGCTTCTCCAGATGGGAGACAGGCAGGCAGAACTTCACCAGCAGAGACAGGAGGATGAAGTTCTCAGAAGAACCAGTCCAGCAGAGCAGGAACATCAATGGTAGCACCAGAAGAGAGCGAAGGGAGACCGGTGTGGTCAGATGAGGACCCGAAGCACCATGATTCAGGGTCACCTCACCAACGAAATCTTGGGTTTCTGAGGCACAGCTGGGCAGACTAGGCAGTTCTTTAGGTAGTGTCGGCCATCGCCAAGTACGGTTCACCTCCAGGGTTAGGTTGGAAACCGGGGTCCCTTAAGGTAGAATAAAATTCAGTAGGTAAAACCCGCAGAGGCTTGCAAGGTGGGTTGGGACAAAGACGAGAAAAAGCTCAAAACTAATTTCAGAAAGGGATGTCTTTTGGGGGTGGCTAGGTGTGAGGTCGGGTGGTGGGAAGGTCATGCCACCCAATTTTTCCCTTCATGGTCCATCGAGCCCCCCCCAAAGCGCAAAAAAAGAATATTTTTCCCACGCCGTTGAGGTAGGTAGGGGGGGAAACTGGAGGGCACCCGGGCCCCACTTGGAGTAGCCTTGAGGGAACCAGAGCATAGTGAGCGCGGAGGGTTGTGTCAGGTGAAAATTTTTTGTGGCACCGGGAAATTTTGGAGGTCCCCTGAGGTGGGTGAGGCCCAGGCTGAGTTTTCCCCTGAGGAGGGAAAAACCCCATTGGTTTATAAGATGGAAACTGGTTTTGCAGCCCCAAAAAAATGGTTAGTACATGATTAGGAATCCACGCCCTTGAGGGTCTTGGAAGGGGCAGGCAAGGGATCAAGCTGGGCTCGCTGACAATGGGGGGCAGAGTATGCGGGTTTCGGAGCTTTAGTGTTGAGCGATTATTATAAAAAGTTGAAAACGGCACAGTTTTTATGGGGATCGGATTTTTTTTGTATGCGATAATTTTGGTTAAAATTGGCATATTATTAAGAACGCCCTTTTTCGGCGCTTTTCCCTTTAATTTTTTGGGGGCCCGCAAATCGATTAAGAAAAGAGAGGGGGATGTGTGTTGCGACGTCATGAGGGGTGTGTATGGGTTTGGGTTTGGGTGGAAAATACAGACCTCGTTTTACATAGAACGGTTTCCCGTTCACTCATGCTCCAGCGTTCCCGAGAGAAAGGAGTGCCTTTGCTTGTTCAAACAGCCCGCGAAATTTTTATATTTCTTCACAAAAAACCTCTTATTAGCTGTGATCCTTAAATTTAGTTTGATTTTAGATTGGAAATTTTTTGATATAGTTAGGCTAGCAGAATTCTTCTAGAAGAATTTTCAAAGGAGAAATCTTCCGATGTAAGTCCACGGGCGGGGGGGAGCGACTTTACAGCGGCTAACATTACAGATACGTGTTTTTTCACTTTGGCGCAGGCCAGCTTTGTTGATAGTTCTACTTTGCAGTGTTTAAATTTGAAGTACACAAGCAACTTTTGTAGTTCACCACAGTGTGAATTGATAGTGCCAAAATTACCGTTTTTATTATCCGAATACATTAACAGATACGTGTTTTTTGCACTTATGACCAAGTACAGATTTGTTTGATGAGAGCCACTTGACCTCAGTTACAATTTGAACTCTCAGCAATTTAGTAGTTACCACAGGTCGAATTGTTAGGTGCCAAAAAAAAATACCTTTTTTTTCCGAATACATTACAGATACGTGTTTTTTGACGCTTTGTGTGCACTGTACAGACTTTGTTTATGCGGGCAATCCCTTGCATTAAATGTGATACTGCAATTTTTTATCACCACAGGTGTGAATTGATAGGTGACCAAAAAATACCTATGTTATTATCTCGATACATGTACTAAGATACCGTGTTTTTTGCACTTTTGCCAGTCAGATTTGTGATAGAGCCACCTTGCAGTTAAATTTGAATCAGCAATGGTGTACGTGTATATAACCACAGTGTGAATTGATAGGTGCCAAAAGAATACCTTTATATTATCCCGAATTAACATCTTCAGATAAGTGTTTTTTCACTTTGGCGCACGGCCAGCCGTTTCCTTCCGGGCCCAGAGCCAGCTTTGTTGACTTGAATTAGAGTGTGACTTTGCAGTTATATTTCGAATAGCGCAATTTTGTTTCATATTTTTTTATCTGAGGGATTGAGAACTAGCGCTGTGATTTGCCGTCTTTTAATAAGAGAGCTTTCCAAAACTCTTCCATAACCTTTCTCCATAATTTGATATACTTTAATGAACATGGAGCGAAAATCAGGTGGTATTCGAGCAAAAGAGGGGGGGTTAGGAATGGAGTGAGTCCTATGGATGGTAGAGTGTACAAGACCGAAGAAGGTGCTCCTTCATTGATGGCGACAAAACACGCATAGCCAGGCGGGAATCATTCAGTTGCGGGAGGATCGTCAGGCCCTTTCATCGCTGGGTCAGGGCCCTGTGAATCTCCAGTATTAACGAACAGCGTCGCCAATTCTGTCCTTCAGTGGTTAATTGAACCTGCATCAGGCAGTCATTAGTTCCTCGTCTCAGTCAGGGCTCACAAAATGTCATCATCAGCCGTCACACAGCACTCCCGGCTCCAACATGGAAGATGCCCCAAAGCGTCAACTCGTTGTAGCCACACAGAGGGTGTGGACTAATCCATTTTATGAAGACTCTTTGATGGAAAAACAGTGCTGGTTGGGGTCTAGCAATGGCATGTTAAAATGATAAAACTCGAGCCAAAGAGATGATTTTCACAGCTCTGACGGCCCCAGTTACTGAATGCCGCATCAGAGGAGGAGGGGGGTAAAGGGGGATAAGGCGGTCGATCTGCAAACAATCCCGGGCCGGTCAGGCAAACGCCTTGCAAAGTCCTGTTGCTGTGCTTAGCCGGAGGATCCTGGAGCCGAATGTCATGGACGACGAATGTCACCTAGTGTTGATGGTTGGATCGATGAACGACAATGCGGATCCAACGTGGTTTTTTCAGCAGAATTTGCTTGCCGAGCGTCTTCATCAGCGGACGAGGAGGAAGATGTGGGGTCCCTCTAGTGTCAGTAGGAGTTCCGCCGCGTCAAAAGGAGGACCTTGGGATAATTGGGGGAGGGGAGCGAGTCGCAGAAAGTCCGCTGATATATATGAATCCGCCCAGCCACGGTCAGCGCATCCCCGCTCCTCGCTTATCACCGTCAAAATGTATAGGACCTCTCAAGCCAGGGCTTCTTTGACCAAGCTCTATCATGATTCCACCAAGCGGATACGTTCACATATGCCGCCTTTGCGTTAAAGCGGAATAAGTAGAGAGGCAGAGAACCTTAGGTGGTTAACCACCACTCACAATGTACTAGCTCACATGCAGCGCAATGCAATGAGTTCGAAATGGAGGCAACCCACATGGCCAAAAGCAAGGCCAGACGTCGCCGGGGCCTCCCTATAACCACTTGTACACCTCTGTCTGCACGGCCTTCTCATCCTCCTCCCGCCACATAACCAGAATAGAGCGTTCCTAAGCGTGTCAATCGTCGTCTGTCAGAGTCATGATCAGGGTATCAGCCTAGCGCTACAGCCTTCACACAGACGCAAGTGCAACGAGTCACCACCCAGCCAACCACCAGAGAACCCATGCCTACCTACTTCTCCTTCCTTGCTACCAGGTTTGTCGACCTGCCACGCCGAGATTTTTCATCAGCGGCACAAGTATAGTACAGCCAGCCTTCTGTCTCCAGGTTTAGGGGAGCAGAAGAAACACCTTTAACCCGAACCATCGCAAGCCAAACAGCCTGAATGTCGAGACATTGCACAGCTTTTGGCCTTGGAAATGTTGCTACTTTCCGTTTGGTGGACACAGATGTGTTCGACCTCGCATGGCCCCTTGCCTGCCCAATACAGGATGCTGAGCAGTCATTTCTTTGCAGAAAAGCCCGTCCCCTGCCCTGGGCCAGCCAAGTCCGAAAGTCATCTAACAATTTCAAGCGACGCGTTGTCTGCTTCTGATGTCCAGGAAGTCCATTCACACGACCACCATGGTCTAGTAAGCCACGGCCATATGGCCCGCAATATATCTCTGTGACACTACTGGGTAGCTGGGCAGTGGATGTCTCTGGGGGTCGCGGTGTCGGTAGGCTCTCAGGGCTCGGCTGATCACGCTCTTCAAAACCGGCGAGGAATGGTGCAGGGCCTCTTTCCCCCAGGTCCTTTGGTGGCGAATATCAACGTAGCAAGAGGACAAATGGCCAGTATGTTGAAATTAATTCTGCCTATGTGAGACCGTCCAACACAGGTCAGGAGCTCGGTAGACTCTGTGTGACTGGCTCTAAGCAACGGAGACGCCGACGCCGGCTGGCTGGGGGCGTGATAAAGAACCTCATGTGCCCAGGCAACGAGTCAGGTAAGAGTGTGCGACATAACGGAGCGAAATCTCGTATGGCCGCCCTTAAGATCGGTAGGCTGGAGCACATCCCTTGCCTTGGGCACATGTCCGATGAACCTTGTCGACGTGTCAGAAATTTCTAAGAGCTACCCGGGTTGGAGATGCCTGCTGAGGAAGGCTCGAGAAATTGTCTGAAGTTCGTCACTTCGCCTTCCGTTCGCACCACATGCTTCGTCGGCAATGGCTGCGTGGAACGCTTCTAGCTAGCGTCACGCTCGGCCTCCCGCTGTCAAAAGTCTCATTGTTGCCACGTGGCAAGACACGCTGCCGATAATTCACCTTCCACATGTCTTCCCAGCGCATTGTCGTCACACGGCACAGCCAGCGCAATGCATTTATGCAGTAAACGACCGAGCGCAGTGACACATGGCCGACAATAAGCAGCGGGTGCGAGAGACTCCCGGGGTGTGTTGAGCCACAAGTGTGGAGGCGGTGTGAAGAGCTCTGCACCATCCTTGCCAGTTTTGTAGAAGAGCAACCAAATGGTCATGTGACGGAGCTGAGTACGCTCACGCCATAGAGGTGTTGTACCCTGCCAGCAGCCAGCGTGTTATTTATAGCGGTCCTTCAACAGCCACATGGCTTGGAGAGTCAATACAGACAAACGCATCCCGGCTGTTCCACAGATAATGTGGATCGTTATTGACTTTCGCATCAAGTATGAATCAGGCATGGATCTCTGATGATGTTTTGGCCCAATTGCCGATGAGGGAGCGTCACCGATCTAGTTGCCGGTCTTATTACATTCCTCAAAACAGGATATATATGGTCCTCTTGAAAAAGTTTTTTAAAAATGATCATTTACTCTTACTGCAATTTTTATTCTCTCTTTCCCACACAGTTCATTTTAGCTGGTCTTTTAGCTGACCAGGTGTGAGGAGAACTGGATAAAATGACAGTAAGGTTTCATGACACACCGTATTCCATTCTAATCACTTTGATCTTAAGCAAAGTTAGTTTTTGCAGGTCAATGGTTTTCGAGGTCATGTGTGCCGTTGAGATTACAGCTATAATTATTGGTCCTTTGGAACAGAAATGTTGGCTTTTAAGGGGCATTCTCCTCACAATTTCTTCATATAGTGGCTGAAGAAGGTCATTATTTATTAATTTTTTGGGTCAGCTGTAGCCTGTGGATGCATACACGCAATACTCATGGTACTTTGAACAGAAATTTGTTGGATTATAATCAGTTGGCTTTCTCCCTCCACAAATTTGTAATAGTGAGTCTGAGAAGTCCATATGTTTAATTTTTTAGAGGGTCATGCTAGCCTGTGGATACAGCAATAATCATGGTCACTGCTTGGAATAGAAATCGTGGCACTTCTAAGTGGCAATTTCTCCCTCACAATTCTTTAACCAGTGGCTGAGAAGTCATTTTTTATAATTTTTTGGGATCTATGACTGCTTTGAAATGCAGCAAATACGACAGGAAACTCTCATTATAAAAAATGTTGATTCTAACAGACATTTGTCTTCACAATTGTCCAAAGTGGCTCAAGGCCGTCATGCCTACTTGAATTTTTGCGGGGCACTTTTGCTTTGAAATCGCCAGCTGTACTACTGATCCTCCTATTATAAAAATAGTTGTCTCCTAACAGACATTTGTTCTTCACAAATTGTCCAAAGTGGCTCAAGGGTCATGCTTTTGAATTTTTGGGGGCATTTGATTTGAAATGCAGCTATATACAGGTCCTATTATAAAAGAATGTTGTTTCTAACAGACATTTGTTCTTCTACCATATTGTCAAGACACGTGGCTCAAGGGTCATGCTTTTGAATATTTTGGGGGCCATTTTTGCTTTGAAAATGCAGCTTATACTACAGGTTGCTGCATTTATAAAAAACACAAAGTTGTTTCTATACAGAAATTTTGTTCTTCACAATGTCAGAGTGCTCAAGGCGTGATGGTGCTGTCAGAATCAGACATAAGGTAGGACACTGTTAATGGACACATATTGCACAAACTGACTTGTTTTTTTGCCCAAGATCCTTTAACTAGTATAAATCCCTGTATTGAGACAACCCCATTTAATACATTAAAAAAAAGAGAAACAAACGAACATGGGTGGGATTCCTACCCTATTTTAAAATGTGTTGTTCTTTAGAATTACAGTCCTAAAAAACTTGCCACTGTACACAATAGCTGTTAAAAAACATATCTCTGATTTGTACAAGGAGGCGGTACAGGAAAACTTTACCTATGTAGGTTATTCACAGGGACTGGAGTATGGAGCACTGGACAGAGAACAAATACAGATGACAATGTTGCGACCAGCAGATGTGAGGAAAAATGCCGAGGAAAACGAATGCCAAGCGATAAAGGGCCCTCCTGGGTCTGGAACAGGGGAGCTGTTACTCACACAGATATTTCCCAATGTGATGCTCAATTGGGATCCGCACTTATACTGGTAGGGGCAAGCGACTACCAAGTAGTATTGTACTGTGTATACTACTGAGGAGCTGTGAGGTATTCTCAAACTTCCTCACTCATGCTTCAGCACGTCACGTTTTTCGTCATGCCTCGTCATTCAGGAATTTAACCCTGCATGTGTAATAGATGTCGGATGCCAGACTGGGCTCTCACGCACCTCCACTGTCTATAACTCACGGCCTCGGGTCAAGCTGTGGCACCAGGACAGGTATTTAGTCAATGCTCCAGTGAAAACTAAAATGGTGTGGTTCAAAGACTACTTTCTTCCGGCACTTTTTAATCTGTGGGTACTGCAGGTTTTTGTTCGGGTCAATGTCGCGTAGCGGACAGGGATATTCAATGTCCAGTTCAAGTATAGTAAAATGCATGGTCAAATAATAATCGCCTTCATACGGCACATTTTAATCTGTGGGTGATGCAGTGGTTTATGAGGTGTCATGACCTGTGGTACAAGACTGGGATAGTGAATGGTTGGTTAATTGCGTTGTTGTGACTTTTTTCTCATGGCTTTTATAGCTAAGTGTTGTGACCTAACGATTAGTCGAGCAGGTATCCATTGACTGTTGTGGATGTTAATGCCAGCTTCTACTGCCACTGTTGTAGGGGTGTAAGGAAGGAGGTGTTGTTGCTCTCCCATAGACTTTATTGGTCAGACGCTATAATCGACTGCTCACTATCGAAAACTTATCTCGATGGTGGCTACAGACTATCGACTATCGTCCAGATGTCGCAGTTAGCCAATGTAATCGCGCTTCATCACTCACGGAGCATATGTAGGGGAGGGATGCCAGTGCAGACACAACCTTCCTCCAGAGAGGTGGTACATCTGTTAGCCTTCTGTAAGAGTTGCTCCAGGTGGACGCCATTGACAGTTCACTATAAGCTTACAATGTTCTGGCCGCACTAGGTCACTCCTGCGGGATCCATTGTATGTTCAATTCATTCTGTCACGTTCTAAGGGAATAGAATGCCGTGTATGTGGATCCTCTGGGCCTCTGCGAGCATAGATGTTGTAGCTTGGGTAGCTGAGTTGCAGGACAGGACTCAACAGGGTGCTGTGTGTATGGATAACAGGACACAGCAGGTGTAAAGCCTATCAGCGTGGGTAAGCTACAGTCCCAGCAGGTAACCGTAGGAGACTCCTTCCAATGCTAAGACAGAGTTATTTTGTCTTAGCCGTGTGAACACATCCTAAAAGCAAGCAAAATCAGAAAAGCAATGAATAAGGTCTTTATCTACCTTTGTTAACATGCTTAAAGCTTATCAATGGGCCACTTCATTCATTTGGAGTTATTTTGACCAAAAACTTTTCCATATAATTTCCTAACATATGGCTTTATAGATTCCTCATCTGCGCGGGCCCACTCCTTCACCCAAATCGTGGCTAGAGTGGCGCGCTCGGACTTAGGTTCTGTTGCCTGAAGTCCCATCGGTGAAATGATACTACCTGGGACCAACCAGCCGGGAAGCCATATTACTTCGGGGCCCACCTCATACATCTGTCCTATCATGACTGAACATATGCACCATGACTCTTGCACTCTTCCTCTTGCTTTCAGCCATTCTTTCTCAGCTCATTTTTGTAGAAGAGCTTAGAGCTTGCTATGCCTTGGGCCCACCAGAGGTTTCCACTGCTCCCCTCTGGGTTGGTATATACCTGGCTAATGTACAGCCTCCCCTGCGGTCCCTATAATAATAATTATAATTATTAACGAATTACTCTTCTTTATAATTTTCAGATTAACATGTTTAAAAATACATCATAAGTGCTTGCGGCCTTTTATTGTTTCTGTATCGTTTACCCAAGCCATCGAACCTCTTCCTCGGCAGAGTCAAATTTCACTTCTTCTGGAGATAAAATTACTTTAAATCAACAACAAATTCCAACACATTTGCGAATTCGGGATGATTCTAAAATATCTTCTTTACGTCTAGAATTAAAATGTCAAGAGTGAAGGTTGGGAGTGTTATGACGAGACAATCAGTTTGGGATACACAGACGCGTCAAAAGCCTCGTAAAGCCCTGTTATGTGGGCGCCATACTTCAACAGTATGATCGTAACGTCACTGTGCGTTAAGTCTGTAAGATATAAAGCAAAGCTTGGCCCTAGCCATGAGAAAGTGAATATAACTTGCCAGCTTAGTCATAACACCACTTGGTAGGGTTATCATATAATGACAAAAAGAGTTATTCAAGCAATTGGGCTCTACTAGTGATTGAAAGAGTTACTCTAACGGTAATTGTTTGTATTAGTGTAAAAAAATGTTTAAAAAGTATAAAAAAATAAAAATCTTAAAAGTTCAAATCCCCCCATAAAAAAAAATTAGAAAAGTTACACATACGGTGATCGGTAATTTCAATAACAAAGATAAAAAAGTCTCCTGCATCCAAAAATGGTACCAATAAAACACTTACACCTCCATGCCTGCAATAATACACAAAAAGTTATTCGGGTCTGTACAAATGGCATTGCAGCAAAAAGTTAAGAAATAGAGAATTCTTTATCTTTAAAATGACAAAACCCAATCTCCCACCCACAAAAAATTACCACTCCAAATACAATCCATAAAACCATTCCCAACCACCCTACTCCTACTACACCCTCCACATCCCTACACCACCACCCTCATCACCACACACCCCCACTCACATCTCCTCCCCACATATCCCACTTATCTTCCCATATATTCTCATACATATTTCCTATTTTTCCATTCTCTCACATCTACCTTTTTTCTCTCATCTTCTCATACATATTCTCTTCTCCCCCCACTTCTTCCCTCTACCTCTCTTCACATTTTTCCTTATATATCTCTTCTCCCAAATATCTCTCCTTCATATCCTCTTCCTCCCAAACTTTTTTCATTATATTTCTCTTTCCACTCTTTTTCCCATATTCTCCTCCATCCATCTCTTCTCCCTAATTTATCTCCTATATATATCTTCTCTAAAATCTTTCTCCTTATATCCTACTCACTTCCATTAATATCTCTTTTTCCCTCTATCATCCTTTCCTCTACCATGTATATTCTCTTCTTCCCCATTCTTCTCTATAATATCCTCATTCTTCTCCAACTTTCTCTTCATATCACCTCCTTCTATAAACATTCTCACTACAAATCCTCCCCACTCTTCCCACCCCCCCACCCCCATACCACTCTCATTTTTTCTCCCCCATCCTCACTCTAAATATATATCTTTTCCTTTTACATCATCTCTCTCTTTCATACTTTTCATACCCACAAACACTACAAAACCTACACCCCACATACATTCCCACACATCACTACCCCATTTATTCATCTTATCTATCTACCCAACCCCCCCTTTATCCATCCATATCCCCCTAAACTTCCCCCACCAAACGAGTTATCTCTCGACTCCCCTACCTCTAACCACACAAACCACACCACACTTTTAAATCTCCCACCCCTTTTACATCACTCATCCCAATTAATCAATATCATCTCACCCCCCTCACTGATCTCCAAAACTCCCAACTCCCCAAAAACCTAAAAAACTCCCCCTTAATCTCCACACCAAAAAAACCACTCCTCCACACCACAACCCCCCAAAAACTTAAATTTCCCACCATCCCCCCACCCCCCAAACCCATAACCCCCACTACACTCACAATCAACCACACAAACCACCACTCCCCCTTTCACAACCCAAACACCCACACCCCTAACCCCGTACCACCAAACACTACCCATCACATATCCTCCACTAAAATTTCCCCCCCACTACCCCTTATCTACCTACACCCCCCTTAACCTCTTTCCCCCAACCCCCACAATTCTACCCACCAACAAACCTTCCCCTCTTACAAATTTACAAACCCCCATCCTTACACCCCATACAAATAAAAAAAAAACATCTTCCTCTACACCCCTTATCCCAGTGACATTATACCCCACAACCTAATAAAACCCCCCACAAAAATATCTCTCCACCGCACCAATCCACACCATACCGACTAATTCCTGGTGAACAACACATCCCTTCCACCATCACCTCGACATAACTACCATCCACAACTTACATCTCAAATTATTACATAAAATATAATTTAATTTAACCAGAAACAATAAAATTCCTAATTAAACCAATACCTACCACCACCAACATCCTACATAAACACCTCCACCTTTTCCTCTAAATATACATTCCCACCCCATTCTTCAGATTACTACCTTCCGTCACCACACCCATTTGCTGTGTCAACTGACCAAAATATTTGATTTATTTTTAGATTCCACCCACCCCATCTAATCTAAAATATCCCCCATCATTCAATCCCCCCCCCAACCATAACAACTAAACACAAATATAAACAAAAACATACTGCTATGTACCCCCAGTGTACCTAAGAACCTCATCTGGTGCAGACGAAGTGCGTCACTAGCGAAGCTTAGCAACGGAGTTACATTATGCAGCTAATGCAGAAGCCCTTTTGTTCGACATCCAAATTGCTCCATAGTAACCTGATTTCGTGCAACACCCGTTCCTCATTCACCATTATAGACACTGAAGCCATGATCTGCACAATGACAGATCATAATATGGTTAGATAATAACAAACAAAGAATCATCAGATGAAGCCAATACTGCTACCCTCCTCAACCACTTCCGATTATCGCAAGTTGAGGGTTATGGGTCCACCCAACTCCATACTCGCTCTTACCAAGATATCCATGTGACGTTGTCAATCAGAATAGGTCAAAATGTCAGCCTAAGCAGGGTAAGTACATTTGCTTAGTTCCCTACTTTCCATAGGGGTTTGAGTGGGGATGATGCTATTTTGCGGGAATACACTCTAACTGCGACGGAAAACTCTGGCGTTCGCAGCACTGACTTCGCAGCTTGTGCTCAGGCACTCGTATGCTCGGACAAGGAGGATAACTCTGGGTGTCCAGCCCTAATGCACTCACTGCCACTTTGGTAGCCCACATACTTGCACCGTAAGTTCACCACAACTCACAATCCCAAAGACCGGCATAGCATTCCGTAACTAGCCGCACATGCGCTCATACTGTTTGATCTTTTAATAACTTTTTTTGCGTGACATCTCAAAACCTATTATGCGCATTTATATATTCTTGATCAACGAAGAAAAAATCAACTGGTGAGGAGCAATGTCCCGCCCTATTACCGCACAAAGTAATCATAAGCAGATTATAGTAATGGCATGCACGCAGACTTGTGTACAACTTAGTATATCTGATGAAGATCCCATGGTGTGCAGAACACCTTGTGAGATCTTATGAGTGAAAATGAGCGGCGGGCTAAATATATTTGACGACCCCTATACGATTTAAAAATAATGAGTAAGTCTCCAGATGCCTGCACTCTATAACGTACAACCAAGAAATTGATTTTACTTACTTTAAAATTGGCGTAACTAGATCAGATACTTTGAGAATCTTTCTATAGCCCTTTAGACCATCAGTCTCGATAATAATCTTTACGAGTAAGTGAATGAAAGATGGAAAGCCCTTACATGATTATAGACGTCTCGCGATTCTTTTTTATGCGGTATAATTATAAAACCATCATACAAGGGGGGAGTAACTCTCTCGTCTGATCTTTTGAACCACTTGAAACAATAGTGTAAAAAAATGTGCTTAAATACCTGTGTAGAATATGTTAGGGAGCGTAGCGCAAGTTCTTTCTATCCAAATGATCCAACTGCCCAGCATTTAGAAGAGCTAGAAGCTCTGGTTACCAATGCACTGGATGTAGGACTCATTTCTAGGGAAGATATTACATACATGCACTTTAGTAAAATTTACACCTGTCGTCAAATTGCCCACCCAACCATTTAGTAAACTAGCACCTGTCTCAAAAAATTCATAAGGGGCTTGGAACCATCTGTGAGAGCAATCCCTGATATGTATACAGTGAAATTGGTCAATACATTGAGGGGCTGGTACAGGTGTATATATAGACAAGGTGTTAAGAGATTTTGTTTTATCTTCTGCCGCCTCTTATGTACCGCAAACTGCGCGACATTACTTAGTAACCAAATTGGATAGAATGCTTTACAGTAGAGAAAGAGGTTTTGTTGGCCTCGATAAACGTATAGGCCCTTTACCATTATCTAGGCTTAAGAGCAGTTGAATCTTATTTGAAAACTAGAGGCATACAACATAGGTCACATAATGATTTTGTACTGAAGTTACTTAAAAATGTACTTACCCATAATTACTTCCTCTTCGGGCACGGTCTCTACCACCATCTCAGTGGCACCACGATAGGGAGCCCCTGCGCTCTCACATATGTTAATCTGTTCCTGGGCTGGTGTATTAAATCACCATATACTCTCATTCTTCTATCCCCCAAAAATTAAAGAAAAAAACCAATTATTTATACTAAAATGAAAAGAATAATAATAATATATAAATTTCCTTAAGTATCCCCCCATTTATTTTTTTATTCTCCTGATTCAAAAAAATTTTATACTATTCAGAAATTATATTTTTTTTAAATCCCCCCCCCCCCCCCCCCCGTTTTTCTTCACATCTGGTAGTCCCCTGGTTGCTTATGTGGTAGATACATCGATGATTTAGTTTCAGCTTTTATGGCATTGGGGCACTATGGAGATTTGATGGAATTTAATGGCCCTGCCGTCTGAATTGCCAATAGATGACTAGGTTTGAAATTCAAAAGTGAAATTAGTGAAACAGAGATCTCCTTTCTTGATGTGAAAATCATAAAGGAGTCTACAGGTACCCTGAGAACAAAAACATTCAGGAAAAGCATAGCTGCGAATAGTTTTCTTAGATTGGATAGTCATCACCTACCTAGCCTGAAGAAAGGAATCCCAAGGGGTCCATACCTGCGGATTCGCAGGAATTGCTTGCATATTGAAGACTATCATCATCAGTCTAGGGAGTTGCGAGCAAGATTTTTAGCTAGGGGGTATCCAGAATCAGTGTTGAGGTCAGCCTTTAAAAATGCATATGAGAGTAATAGGTCTGCTTTGTTGGTCACTGGAAATTGTAAAGAGACTTCAGAAAGCACTTTGAGAGTAGATGGTACCTTTGATGACCATAATTACCTGGTTCGGGATGTGATTAACAAATATTGGGATATCTTGCTAAGTGACCCTGAATTGCTGACCGTTTTACCCCCCCAGAGCACGTTACATACCGAAGGGGTAGGTCTCTAAAAGATAGACTTATAAAAAGTCATTATGTACCACCAAGATAAACAGGCACGTGGTTGGATCGGAGCCCTACTGGTATGTTTAGATGTGGTGGAGGCATTACTTGTTCATTCATCAAACAAACAAAATATTTTGTGAGTAGTACAAATGGAAAGATTTTTCAGATACGTAATTTTTATAATTGAAGGACGGAGGGGGTAGTATACCTCTGTACTTGTATATGTAATTTACAATATATGGAAAAAAATAAAAGACAGTTAAGATGGCGGATTGGGGAACACCTTGGGGATATAAGGCATGTTTGAGACTCACCAGTGGCAAGGCATATTCATGAATTTCATGGAGGGGTATCCTCAAACTTGAAATTTCTGGTAGTGGAACAAGTACGTATATCTGGAAGAAAAGGGGACATTGATAATAACGTGCTCAGAAAAGAGGCTGAGTGGATTTATCATCTTGGCACAGAACAACCTAAAGGCTTCAATGAGTCTCTAAATTTTGGATGTTTCCTTTAGGATGATGGAGATTGCATAGTTCTTTAAGGAATTACCTTGGGGGTATTAGAGCGGATTGCCCTCACCCAGTTGGTCACTCAGTCTGGTGTAATATGTATCTTATGTCATGATTTGTAGGATTAAGGTCAAATTGTTTATTGTGGTAATATGTTTTTTTCTCTCCCCAAAAGTAGGGGCTGTTGATGGCTGTATTGTTATACAGGTTAGGTTTATCATTATTTGTCTTTAACTGTTAGCCCATTTGTGTCTTTTCATAAATTAAGAGTTGGACGGAAGTGTAGATTTCGACGCAGTAATGTATTACCAATATTGAATGATCGCGCTGTCTGGCGGGCTTATGCGCATAATAGTTTTGAGTCCGAGTTTAAAGATCCAGCGGACGCATGCATGGATATTATAGACACATGCCCGGTTTTGGATTGGGAGCTGTGGGAACTTTGGGCAGATGCGGTGCCTGCGCAGTGAGTTATGCTGGACACAAGAGTTTTCCAGCGAGATGCGGCGCCTGCGCAGTGAGTCATGCTGGATGCCAGAGTTTTCCGGCGAGTTAGAGTTATGCCGGTAAGCCATCTTTCTTTCTCAGCTGTCTAATTAAACAGCCTATCGGATTGCTGCATTGATGGATGCATTAACTACTTAGAGCTCTGTAGCCTTTTGCCCTGCTGTCGAAACCTCTACATTACCAATGTCCCTCTAACAGGCTCAGCTAACCCACAGCCTGGACAGAAAGTGGAAACCTGAAGCTATAGAACCCTCCACAGCTTGAACAGGAAGTTGGTGCCTGAAACTATACAACCACCTACAGCCTGGACAGGAAGTGGGAAACTAAAGCTGTAGAGCCCACCACCGACTGAACAAAAAGTAGGATTCTGTAGTCTAGCCAGCATAGCTTCCAGACTTCAAAGTAATTGGAAATGTTTGGGCCTCAGTGCAAAATCTGTAGATGATCCTCTCACCTAATATGTGCCATCAGAGGCATAACTTTAAGCTCCTTGGCTCTAGTGCAAAAAGTGAAATGGGCCCCCAGCTACCATGTGCTTCTGGTGTCTCCTTATGTGGAAAAAGAGCTTTTTGGCCCCCTTAGGCTGCAGGGCTTTTAGCGACTGCTGCCTATGCACCCTCTATTGCTACGGCCCTGTGTGCCATATTGTACTGATGCTCTCTTATGTAGCAGAGTGATCTGTGGATCAATTAACCATGTCACTGCCGCAGCCAATTTTGACCTCCGGTACAGAGCCCCATTTTTTAAATTTGATGTGTCACTTTATATGACAATAACTTTTTGATACAATTACCTATCCATGTGGTTCAGAGACTGTTTTCTTGTGACATATTTTGCTTTAAGTTAGTAAGAAATATCGGTCCACACAATCCTTGTTATTTGTGAAAAATATCAAAAGATTGTGAAATATTAGAAAAATTTGCCAATTTCAAAATTCAAAAATGTCTGCTTGTAAGACAGTTATTCTACTCAAAATAGTTTATAACTAGCATCTACCATATATCCACTTTAGGTTGGCATAATTTTTCAATGTCTTTTTATTTATTTACAACATTAGGGGTTTAGAAAATTAGTAGTATTTTTTTACATTTTTAATAAAATTTGCAACATAGATTTTTTTAGGGACCAGTCCAGATGTGATGTGGTTTTGAAGGGCCTGTATGTTAGATACATCGATAAATAACTCCATCTAACAGACCCTTTAAAGTATTTAAAACAGCATTTAGGAAGTTTATTAACCCATTAGGTATTTCACAGAAATTAAAGCAAAGTGGAGGTGAATATTTCACTTCTTTTGCAGATTTTAAATTTTTATTCATTATTCACTGGAACGGTAGATTTGATCGGGTAAAAGAAACACAACATTTAAAGACATTGTAGAGCTTGAACAGGTAAGAAGGCGAGCGACAAAAATAACAAAAGGACTGGGTGGACTATAATACCCAGAAAGATTAGCAAGATTGGGGTTATTTAGTTTAGAGAAAAGACGGCTTCAGGGGGACATAATAAAATATGTTTTAATTACATCAAAGGTCAATATAGAGATCTCTCCAAGATTTATTTATACCCAGGGCTGTATCTAGAACAAGGGGGCATCCTCTACGTCTTGAGGAACGAAAGTTTCTACATAAACATAGAAAGGGGTGTTCTTTACTGTTAGAGCGGTGAGACTGTGGAACTCTTGCCAGAGGAACTTGTCATGGTGATTCACTTGAACAGAGTTTCAAAAGGGTTTGGATGCCACTTCTGGAGCGTCATTAATATAACAAGTGTATAGTGTCTAGGATTTGGAGAGGAGTCATTGATCAGGGATTTTTCCGATGCCAGGATTGGAGTCGGGAACAAAGGAATTTTTCCCTAAAATGAGGGACAATTGGGCTTCTACCTCATTGTTTTTTTTTTTTGCCTTTCCTCTGATCAACACATTAGCACAACAGGCTGAACTGGATGGACGTCTCATCTTTTTTGGCTTACAAAACTATCGAAACTATGAAAACTATGAAACATCTAATTCCCAAGATTTCTGCCCGTTTTACAGAGATTTTCCAAATGTGGCCCTAGTGCGCTATTTGGCTCAAACACACGCCTCAGAGTAGGAGGAGCATCTACTGGACTTTTGGGCCTCATTTTCATTAGAATTTTCTTTAGGCACCATTCCAGGTTTGAGGACACCCTAATGTGCTAAAGCTTAACCCCACAGTGATGAAACACCCCAGGGGGACTACAAGTTAAAGTAAATAAAAAAAAAAGTTTTAAAGTGTAAAAAAAAATTAAAAAAAATTAAAAGTTCAAATCACCCCCATTTTGCCATTTTACAAGTAAAAAAATAAAATAATAAAAAAGTGACACATATTTGGTGTCAGCGCATCCATAAAACTCTGATGCATTAAAATATAACATCATTTATCCCCTACACTGAACACCGTAAAAGAAAAAAAAAATTCCACACATTTTTTGGTCATTTAACGTTCCCTAAAAATTGGAATTAGTGATCAAAAAAGTCACATGTACTAATGAAAAGTACACTTCAGCCCACAAAAGAGAATGTCGTTGCATCAAAAATTTTAAAAATAGAATATGTTTGAATTTTTTTTACGGTACCAAAACATAAAGAAAACCCTACATGTTTGTTGTTGTTGGGTTCATGTCAACCTGTAGAATACAGATAACACATCATTTATACCAAAGATTGAACGCTGCCAAAACAAACTCCCGCAAACATGGTACAAGTACATTTTTTTTCACATTTAGTTCCCCTTGGAATTTTTTTGCAGTTTCCCAGTATATTCTGTAGCAATGTGAATGACAACATTAGAAATTACATTTTGTCCCGCAAAATAAAAGCCCTCATATGTTTTGTATATAAAAAAATAAAAATTTATGAGTCTAGGAAGACTGGGTATAAAAAATTAAAGTGAGAAAAAAAGGCCTCGGGGCTAAGAGGTTAAAGAGATCTTAAACTTGTAACACAGTGCATGTTACCTCTGTTTTATTAGTCATGAAAGGGCTTTGTTAGGCTACTGGTCAACATGGAAATGTTTTGCTGTTGACTGTGGCAGCTAATGGGGTAAACACCCCTGTTCAGCCCAGAACCTCAACCTCAAGAGGCGTTGAGTGATGCAACAAAACTATGACCCAAAGAAACAAAGAAATCATGTAACAATGGGGAACAAGGAGAAAGTTTGTGTATTGGAAAGGGTGCAGTCCTCAGCTGCATCATTTGGACATGCTATGTTCTGAAGGGAGGCATGCAAGGCCCACCAGAAATATTCATGAACTAAAAATGCTTACAAGAAGAAATGGTTCAAAAATACTTCTAAAAGTTGTACAAATTTTGTAGTTTTGAATTCAAGGATTCACTTACTTTTCCTCTCTGCACTGTGGATGTTTACTCAGTGTGCTCCACAAAAGACATAAACTTTCTGTGTTATTAGTACATTGTCTTTGTCCGGAGTTGTGATTGTTATATGCAGAAAATGTATCTACTTGGTCAGCCGTAAGCTTATTGCATAGAACCATTGTTAGTAGTGGAGTATAATGAGTCCCTTGGTCTTCATCCTTTAAAGATCTTAAAATGGATCTAAACTACACTGCAGGGAACTCCCAGGTCACTACCGCCAATGTGGTCACTCGAGTTAACAGCTGGCATGAAGATAGTGCATCCACTTGGTCAGCTTGTTTTGCTGTAGAAAACCACACAGCGAAAAGGACGAGTATAATTGAGTCCCAAAAACTACCAAAATACGCCAATTATCTGTCAAAGGGTAAAGGGCTAAAAGTCCATAAATAGGTTATTGGTTGGAAAAGCTCAATGGTGTACGCTGTCCCTTACATCCTGGACATGGAGCACAGGTATGCTTTAGAGAGGAGCAGGACTGGGAGAGGAGATTGCTGCACAGCAGTACGAGAGGTAAGGTAAACATGCACAACTATGACCAATGGAACGGGCCGTGGCACTACAAGGGATACTTTGATACAATCAGATTTACTTTTATTAGCAATCAATGCAGAGATCCAGGTGACTGCGCAGGATTCACTTTTTCACCCTGCGTTTTGGATATTTACCCAATGTGCTCAATAAAAAGCATGTGCTTTCTGTGTTATTAGTATACTGTTTCTATCAAGGTTTGTGATTGAGATACAATTAGATCTCAATTTATTACCAATCAATAAAGAAATCCAGTGGATTCCAAAGGTTTTTCTTACTTTTTTCTTCCTGAACTGTGGATATTAACTCAATGTGCTTAGTAAAACATCTGAACTTTTGGTGTAACTAGTACATTGTCTGGAATTGTGATTTAGAGACAATCAGATCCCATTTTTTTTAGCAATCAATAACAGAATATAGATGGCATTTCACAGGGTTCACTTACTTTTTGTTCCTTTGCAACATAAGACCTTATTTAACAAGATCTTTTCCACCAGGAAACCCACGGTTAATAAATTTTTTGGATCTTGTTTGAGTCTTCATATGTTTTAAGTAATTACAATCAATTTTATCACAGACTACCAGAGCTGCTTCAAAGTGTACCAGGTATGAAATCTCAAATATTCTGAGAACTGACTGTTACCAAAGATGTGGATATTCTTTCATATGGACGATATGCTAGGACAATTTTGTGAGTGTTTCATTACTTTTTTTCACTCCTGACAGGTGACCCTGGGGAATTTTTTTGGAAGTATCGAGAGACTCCATAGTGAAGCCAACAACTGAAACTCAGCATATGTCCTCCCACGTCCTCACTCTGAGTTCTTGTCCACGTTCCTCTTCACTCGGCGGCATCAACAGGTACGCTGTCTTCTCAGACAAGCTGCATTTGGAATTGTTTTTACAGTCTCCATTTCTTCTGTTCTGGCCAAAACCTTAACAGTTATCATTGCCTTCAAGGCTACACATCCCGGGAGCAGGTTCCAGAAATTCTTGGGCACCAGGCTTTCCATCGTGGCAGTCTTCCTTGCTCTCTATGGGTTGTGAATTTCCTATTTGTCAGTGGTATGGTCATGTTCTGTCCACCCTTTCTGGATATAGATACAGAGACAGACAACATCCTATTGTCTGCAATGAGGGTCATCAACTTTTTTCTTCTTAGATATCGGCTACATTGGTTTGTTGGCTCTGATTTGTCTGGGTTCGCATTTGTAGCAAGGATTTCCTGACCGCTTTAATGTGAAGCCTAAGAAACATAACGTTCAGTATACTTATATTACAAGCAGCGTGTGGGTGACAATTCTTGTCCCAGAACTCTATCTCAGTGTAAAGGCGGAAGAACACGAGTGGCTGTGGAGGTTTTCGCCAATTTGACTTCCATGTGCCGGGTTAATGGGATTATATTCTCCAAATTTATTGAATTTTTACAAGTTCAGGAGGGCTGTAAATGAAGTTATATATATCTAGTATCTATCTATCTAATATATCTATCTATCTATCTATCTATCCTATACTATCGTACTCTATCTATCATCTTTTATCTTTCAATCTATTTCTCTTTCAAGATAAACTGGAAAACCAGTCCCCAGTTTTACATCATCATATTTAAATCTTCACCTGAAAACATCTGCTGTCACCAGTAATGCTTCCTTTTTTTTCTTTATTATGTAGGTTATGTCATTGTAGATCATCTGTATTAATTTTTGTATTTTAAAAATATTTAATTGTTTTCTGATGAGCATGATACAGCCAACCTGACATAGTTCCAAAGGGGAATGATTATTGGTAGCATTTGGCAGAGACATCTGTAACCAGAGTTCTTAAAGGGGTTGTCTCCCCACAGAGTTTCATAGGATGCATAAATGAAATAATGCAGCTTTACTCTGGTCAGACTGTCTGTAATTAGCATACAGCTCCGTGGTTTATTCAACTCTGTGTTTTCATTCTGTTAATTAGTTTGTTAGCTCAGAAGCTATCCAGAACTGCTTGCAGGAGTTTTTAACTGATCCCTCAAACAAAAGCCCTAATTAGTGCTGTTTACTTTAGATAAATCAAGCTTTTTACTTCCAGCCAGCACAGAGCTGTGTGACCTGTGTGATGACGTCACTCACTGCTATCACATAGAACAAACAGCAGGGGGGAGAGGATGTTACAGGTCGTCACTGAGGATCAGAAAGTAGTCAGGAGGAGTGATTAATTCACTTGTAGTTCCCTTAACAAAAACAGATGAACAAAGGAATATATTTGGAAATGTCTTTATTTTGTGTTCCCGACATTTTGAAAGCGATTCAGTGTAGCGAGACAACCCCTTTAAGTTTTTGGATTTGTTGAGGTCTGCTGTTTTTTTTGATCCCACATCAGTATGCAAAGACCAGAGAAAATATGCCGACAGGAGTATCTGTGGTTAAAGTAGAAGGTTAACATGAGGGACATAGAGGCATGATATATCAGACCTCAACGAGTTCCAAAAGGGAATGATTGTTGGTGGCGCCTGGTAGAGACATCTGTAGTTGTTCAGTTGATGGGGATGGTGAGGTCTGCTGTTTACTTAATAACATCTCCATTTGAAAAGCATCTGTTCACAGAAGTACAGTATCTGTGCTGTAAAGTGGAAGCATGAAGTAAGGAACAAAAGAGTACTTGGTTGAACTTTTGCCAAAAATCTCAAAACTACTGGCCCTCAAATGTCGTTAATGGGATTGTCTCACTACAAAATTATTTTAAACATGAAGGTAACATGAAGGGAGATGTTTTCCAAATATATTGCATTGTTTATTTTTCTTTGTTGAGGAAATAAAAATGATTTTTTTCAGATCTCAATGCACTGAGGTTTCTCTAGGTTAGCAACCTTCTCTGTCCTGTTTTTCCCTGCTGTTTGTTTATCTGTGAGATAAAAAGTATATACAGGTCTAGCACAGAACTGCCAGCAGCTTGAGAGCTCGACTGTTATCTGATCTTACAAACAAAGGAGACTAATTGCTAGTGTTTACTTTAACTTGGGCTCTCGGGAAATGGAACAGGGTTTTTTTTATCTAAATCTCAGTGAAATTTAGCAGCCTTTGTTTTCCCAGAGGTAACTGTCTTACCCACATCCGGGCCAGGAAGAGACAGGATGCTAATGAAACCGCTTGTAAAAAAGCAGGGTGAGGAAAACCCTTTTAAACTTGCATTCATCCCTGAAGTAATTTGAGAACCCATAGCTTGTGTTTTCTGGCTGTAGTTTCAGTCCTCTTCTGTTCCTCATGTCAAGCTTAATGTTATAGTAATGGACAATGGACAGAAAGTCAGAATCTTTTTATGCATAACAACTTGACCATCAGAAACTTTTTGTTGATATAAATCCAGAGTTCAAGGCCCTCTCAAGAATTTGGTAAAGTTCATGGGGAGAAACTATCAATTGGATAATTTGACAGTTTCTTGCACGTTTGTTTAATCCTCAACTTACTAAATGCTTCCTTCTCATACTGATTAAAAGCCCAAAACACAATATTTTCACCCTTATCCAAAGTTTTGAAAAATACACTTGTTTTTAGGTACATCTCTGTTCAGCTGTCAAATTATCATTAGTTATCCTACTAAGGATCTTTCTAAGGTCCTCTGTTACCACAAAGATATCAACCTGTGGCCAAAGGTTAAAAGGAGAAAATGTCAGTGATTTTAGCAAAATATTTTCAGAGAAATTATCTTGTTCCTCAAGGGTTTGATCATTGAGAGACATCTGCAATGTTTGCTTTTCTATTGGACTATTGAATTCCCAATCCAAATTTCTAGTTGCATTCAATTTTTTCAACACCAATTTTTGGGAAAGAACATGAAGATGTTTTAGGGCTGTAAAGAAGTCAAAAGGATTAGTAGCACTAAAAAAACAGTCAAAGGAAACATAAGAATTTTTTGGAAAAGCATTTCTGCTACTTTTAAATACATGAAAACTTGACATTTTTAGTGTACATTTCTGATCAAAACTGTAATAGCCATTGCTGCGAAAAAGGTCCCTCAATATAGAGGAATAGTTTGGCGTTTTTATCGACAAAGTTGAAATCGGAAAGGTTTTATGGGATCGAAATTTAGTCATGCATAATTAAGGGTTAAAATTGTGCATTTTTTAAAATTGGGCCCCTTTTTCGGCGTTTTGTTTTTGGGGGCCAGCAAATAGATTAAGAAAGAGCAGGGTGAGATGTGTGTGCGACGTCATGAGGGGATGTGTATGGTTGCGAGGGCTGGAAAAATCCATGCCCTCGTTTTACATAGAACAGGGTTCCTGTTCAGCCCAGTGTTTTCTCAGCGTCTCATAGGGATAGGACCTGCGCTTTTCCCTGTGGAAAAAACAGTCAGCGAAAAATTTGTCTATTTCTGCCAGAGAAACCTTACATTGCTGTGATCCCTCCAATTTAGTTTATTAGAGATTTGAGATTTTATGAGTTAGCTAGAGATTTTTTTTAAAACGCATTACGTGTAAAATCAAGGGGTGCGGGGGGGGGGGGGGGGCCGCGGGCGAACACAGGACAGCTTATTATAAAGAAACTGGATAAAGTTTACCCCGATTAGTGTAGACATTGCAGTGCAAAAACCTTTATTATTAACAGTTTGTATTGAAAAATTCGGAATTGGGGGAGCCTGAAATTTTATTGGATACACATCATTTCTAGTAATGCAGGTCTCTTTTTTAGGGGGCAAAACTCCACTTTTATTATCGTTACATTTCGACAGGTGTTCATTTTTTAATTTTTCCCATTTTCCCCCGGTTGATATATCACCTTGCAGTTAAAATTACAATCCAGCAATTTGTAGTCAGACGGTTGTTTGTTGCCAAAAAATTTCCGTGTATTATACGAAAACACACAGTTCGTGTTTTTGACTTTTTCGCACCCCGCTTTGCATTGAGCGCATCCAGTTTAAATTTAAAACGCAATTTTATATTCACCCCAAAGGGGAATTGAAAAGGGGCAAAAATACGGTATTATACGAAAACATAACAGTTAGTGTTTTTTTTACTTTTGCGCACCCAGCTTTGTTCTTGAGAGCATCCACGTAAAATTTTAAAACAGAAAAATTTTATATTCACCCAGGTGAATTGAAAAGGGCAAAAAATACGGTATTTACGAAAAAATACAGTTACGTTGTTTTTTGACTTTTGCGCACCCGCTTTGTTCATTGACGCAGCATCCCCGTAAATCTTAAAACAGCAATTTATATTACCACAGGTGAATTGAAAGGTGCAAAAAATACCGTGTATTAAGAAAAAAAACAGTTACGTGTTTTTTGACTTTTTCGCACCGCTTTGTTCTTGACGCAGCATCCCGTAAATTTAAAACAAAAACAATTTATATTCACCCCCAGGTGAATTTAAAGGTGCAAAAAAAAACCCTTTTTTTACGAAAACATAACAGTTACGTGTTTTTTGACTTTTTGCGCACCCGCTTTGTTCATTGACGCGGGCATCCACGTAAATCTTAAAACAGCAATTCTATATTCACCAAAGGTGAATTGAAAGGTGCAAAAAATACCGTTTATTATACGAAAACATAACAGTTACGTGTTTTTTGACTTTTGCGCACCCAGCTTTGTTCATTGACGCAGCACCCACGTAAATCTTAAAACAGCAATTCTATATTCACGGGTGGATTGAAAGGTGCAAAAATTACCGTGTATTATACGAAAACTAACAGATACGTGTTTTTTGCTCTTTTGCCCAGTCCAGATTTGTTGATAGAAAAACCTTGCAGTTAAATTTGAAACCAGCAATTTTGTTTTGATTAGAGGGATTTGAGAATAGCTGTGATTTGCCGTCTTTTAATAAGAGACTTTCCAAAACTATTCCATACCTTCTCAAATTTTTATATTTCTGAACATGGAGCGAAAAGCAGGTGGTAAGCGAGCAAAGAGGGGGGTAGCAAATGGAGGTTTAGAGGTACGAGGAAGGTGCTCCCTTTCCCGTGACAACAGCATGCCGGGATCATCAAATTGCAGGACCGTCAGGCCTGTCATCGCTGGGTCAGGGCCCTGTGAATCTAAGTAACGAACTTCGTCGCCAATCTGTCCTTCAGTGGTTACTGCAACCTGCATCTAGCAGTCTTACCTCCTCGTCCTCCCAGTCACTGCCACAAATGTCGTCATCAGCATCATCAGCATCCGTCCAACAAGAAGCAGCCCAAAATTCAACTCGTGTACCCAAACCCCTTTGGGGTAATCCATTGTCTGAAGACCTCTTTGATGACAAAATGCGGTTGGGGTCAGAAGGCATGTTAAAAAATCAAGAGGATGATTTAGTCTGCTCTGACGCCAGTTACTGATGCCATCAGAGGAGGTTTAAGGAAGCCCGGGCCAATTGGCAAAAATCCCGGGCGGTCGGCAACGCCTTGCAGTGCCCTTGCTTGTAGCCCGCAGCTTCTGGATGCAGAAAGTCAGGACGAACCCAAATCACCTGTGGGTTTATGTTTATGATGATTGCGGATCCATCCTGGTCTTTTCCGCAGAATTTGTTCGGGCTTATCGTGGATCCTGTTTATCCCCAAAATAACAATCTTTTTTTTTTTTGCATTTTGCCCCGGATTTTTGTGACCCATTTAAAATTTTAACGAATTTTTTTTGGGGGTTTTAAAAAATCCCGGTTCCCCCAAAAAATTTTTTCCAAAAACCCTCTTCCAAATTTTTTTTTTTCGAAACAGGAAAGAAAAACGGGGGTTTTTGGAGAAAGGGGGGTTCACTGGTTTTGGGAGAAAGGGCCTTCCAGTGAAAAAAAGGGGGACCCCCAAAAAAGGGGGGGGGGGGGGTTCCCCCGGGGGGGAAAAAACCTTCGTCGTCAATCTTTTCCCTTCAGGGGTTTGCCCTGACAGCTTTTATCCCCCCCCCCAGTCAACCCACTGCGTAACCTAGAGTAAATGAACAGAAAAAAACCCCTTACCAAGTATAACCTTGCTAAAGTTTTTGTGAAAAACGGGGGGGGAAAGGCGAAAAAGCAAGGGGGGGCCTGCGGGGGGGGGTTTGGGAGCGGGGAAAAACCCGGGGGGCGGGGGGTTGAGTGGGGGGGGGGGGGGGAGGGGGGGGGGGAAAAAAACCCCCCGGGTGTGGGTTGGGAAAATTTGGGGTTTGGGGGGGGGTTTCGGGAGGGGGGGGGGAGGGGGGTAAAGGGCCCCGGGGGGGGGGGGGGTTTTTTGGGATTCCCCGGGTTTTTGGGGGCTTTTGCTTTTTTTTTTTGGTGGGTTAAGGGGGCTTTTGGTTTTGCGTTTTGGTTTGGTGCAAAGGGGGGGGGGAAAAAGGGTTAAAAAAAATTTTTTTCCTGGGAAATGCTTTTTGTGGGGTTGGGGCCCCGGGGGTAAATTTTTTTTTGTTGCCACCATTTTCCCTTGCCCTTCTTCGGCAACAGGGTCCCCTCCCTTCCCTCCCCTGGGGCCCAACCGACCACCAAAGGCCCACCTCCCCCCCTTCCCCGGGACACCTCCCCCCCGGGGGCGGGCCCCCTTTTGTCTTCCAGGGGGGGGCAGGAAAAAAAAATTTAACCAAACCATCGAAAACCCAAAAGCCTGAATGTCGGCTTCCCAGGTTTTTGGGCCCTTTGGGAAAAATGTTGCCTTTCCGTTTTGGGGAGGGGCCCCACCCTGCCCCCCCCAAAAAAAAATGTCAGCAGGATTTCTTTGCCAGAAAAGCTGTCCCTGCCCCGGCCAGCCAGTGTCATCTAAAATTTCAAAACGCGTTTTCTGCATCTGTGTCCCGGAAAAAATCCATCCCCACCCCCGAACTGGCAGTAAGCACGGCCAAAGGGCGCTAATCTCTGTGACAGCTACGGGTGACTGGGTGGATGTCTCTGGGGGTGCGGTGGGTCTCAGGCTCGGCGCACGCTTTCAAAACCCAGGGTGTGCAGGGCTCTTTCCCCCAAGGTCCTTGGTCTTTTGAAAATTAATCTGTCTTGGGACCGTCCCCACAGGTAGGGCTGTGGAGGCTCTCCGCAACGAGACCGGCGCTGGCTGGGTGACAAGAACCTTGTGCCAGGCAAGGTGGTATGCAAAAAAGGGCGAAATCTGCTGGCCGCCTTAGATCGGTAGGTGGAGCACATCTCTTGCCTGGCACTGTCAGGAACCTTGTCGTCCAGAAAAATTTTAAAAAGCTCCCGGGTCTGGACTGCCTGCGAAGAAGGTTCGAGGTCTGAGTTCGCCTTTTGCCCTTCGCCCCCCTGTTCGTCCCGCTGGGTGCGTTGCAGGTCAGTCGGCCTCCCCGTCAACCGTCTCATTGTTGAGTGGCAAACGCTGGAATTCCACCCCCCACATGCTCCAGCGATTGTGGGAGCACGCAAAGCCATTACGAGTACGAAGTGACACATGGCCTGACAAACAGGGGGGGGCGGACCTCGGGGGTTGAGCCCCCCGAGGTGGGGAGGTGAAAGAGCTCTGCCCTCCTTGGTTTTTAAGAAGCCCCAAAATGGTCAGTGCGGATGCTGCCCTTGTCGTTGAGCATTTTGTGTCTTGTTCTGGAAGTCGTTGGCACTTGAAACATAGGTCCCGCCAGCGACGGAGGGGGAGAGGAAACCCAATGCAGACACGGAGCCTTTCTCTCCGTCAAATCCACAAGGCCCGACAGTTTCTCAATTTTATCGGTCTTCATTAGGCAGTGGTCATTCAAATTCTAAAAACAGTGGCACATCATGGACTAAAGAAACTATCAAAAAGGACATAGGAACTTTGGAAAAAGCATTACCGCTAACTAGGATATATGGAAAAAAATGAGGTTCTTTGTTCACACTTCTGGCCAGAACTGCTTAAGCCCACTTCCGAAACTTCACCGGGACCTCAGGCAAGTGGGTCCTACGCTAACGTTACCTCTATTGGGTCCTATTCAGACCAGCACACTTCAGGGAGCGAAGAGACCTGCTTCAAAGCACACTGCACTGATTTAAAACCTGAGAAAGTGGGTGGAGTACAAAAACCAAAATGGAGTCAGCCACCACTCCCTTACATAATGTCAAAAAAAACGTTTGGTTTTGCACATGAAAAAACTTTGTTTAAAAAAAAGCACAAATGCACACTGGTGTGGCAAAAATACATATAGTCATTCAAATTCAAAAAACAGTGGCACATCATGGACTAAAGAAACTATCAAAAAGGACATAGGAACTTTGGAAAAAGCATTACTGCTAACTAGGATATATGGAAAAAAAATGAGGTTCTTTGTTCACACTTCTGGCCAGAACTGCTTAAGCCCACTTCCGAAACTTCACCGGGACCTCAGGCAAGTGGGTCCTACGCTAACGTTACCTCTATTGGGTCCTATTCAGACCAGCACACTTCAGGGAGCGAAGAGACCTGCTTCAAAGCACACTGCACTGATTTAAAACCTGAGAAAGTGGGTGGAGTACAAAAACCAAAAATGGAGTCAGCCACCACTCCCTTACATAATGTCAAAAAAAACGTTTGGTTTTGCACATGAAAAAACTTTGTTTAAAAAAAGCACAAATGCACACTGGTGTGGCAACAATACATATAGTCATTCAAATTCAAAAAAACAGTGGCACATCATGGACTAAAGAAACTATCAAAAAGGACATAGGAACTTTGGAAAAAGCATTACTGCTAACTAGGATATATGGAAAAAAAATGAGGTTCTTTGTTCACACTTCTGGCCAGAACTGCTTAAGCCCACTTCCGAAACTTCACCGGGACCTCAGGCAAGTGGGTCCTACGCTAACGTTACCTCTATTGGGTCCTATTCAGACCAGCACACTTCAGGGAGCGAAGAGACTGCTTCAAAGCACACTGCACTGATTTAAAATCTGAGAAAGTGGGTGAGTACAAAAACCAAAATGGAGTCAGCCACCACTCCCTTACATAATGTCAAAAAAAAACGTTTGGTTTTGCACATGAAAAAACTTTGTTTAAAAAAAGCACAAATGCACACTGGTGTGGCAAAAATACATATAGTCATTCAAATTCAAAAAACAGTGGCACATCATGGACTAAAGAAACTATCAAAAAGGACATAGGAACTTTGGAAAAAGCATTACCGCTAACTAGGATATATGGAAAAAAATGAGGTTCTTTGTTCACACTTCTGGCCAGAACTGCTTAAGCCCACTTCCGAAACTTCACCGGGACCTCAGGCAAGTGGGTCCTACGCTAACGTTACCTCTATTGGGTCCTATTCAGACCAGCACACTTCAGGGAGCGAAGAGACCTGCTTCAAAGCACACTGCACTGATTTAAAACCTGAGAAAGTGGGTGGAGTACAAAAACCAAAATGGAGTCAGCCACCACTCCCTTACATAATGTCAAAAAAAACGTTTGGTTTTGCACATGAAAAAACTTTGTTTAAAAAAAGCACAAATGCACACTGGTGTGGCAAAAATACATATAGTCATTCAAATTCAAAAAACAGTGGCACATCATGTAAGGGAGTGGTGGCTGACTCCATTTTGGTTTTTGTACTCCACCCACTTTCTCAGGTTTTAAATCAGTGCAGTGTGCTTTGAAGCAGGTCTCTTCGCTCCCTGAAGTGTGCTGGTCTGAATAGGACCCAATAGAAGTAACGTTAGCGTAGGACCCACTTGCCTGAGGTCCCGGTGAAGTTTCGGAAGTGGGCTTAAGCAGTTCTGGCCAGAAGTGTGAACAAAGAACCTCATTTTTTTCCATATATCCTAGTTAGCGGTAATGCTTTTTCCAAAGTTCCTATGTCCTTTTTGATAGTTTCTTTAGTCCATGATGTGCCACTGTTTTTTGAATTTGAATGACTATATGTATTGTTGCCACACCAGTGTGCATTTGTGCTTTTTTTAAACAAAGCTTTTCATGTGCAAAACCAAACGTTTTTTTTTTTGACATTATGTAAGGGAGTGGTGGCTGACTCCATTTTTGGTTTTTGTACTCCACCCACTTTCTCAGGTTTTAAATCAGTGCAGTGTGCTTTGAAGCAGGTCTCTTCGCTCCCTGAAGTGTGCTGGTCTGAATAGGACCCAATAGAGGTAACGTTAGCGTAGGACCCACTTGCCTGAGGTCCCGGTGAAGTTTCGGACGTGGGCTTAAGCAGTTCTGGCCAGAAGGTGAACAAAGAACCTCATTTTTTTCCATATATCCTAGTTAGCGGTAATGCTTTTTCCAAGTTCCTATGTCCTTTTTGATAGTTTCTTTAGTCCATGATGTGCCACTGTTTTTTGAATTTGAATTGACTATATGTATTTTTTGCCACACCAGTGTGCATTTGTGCTTTTTTTAACAAAGTTTTTTCATGTGCAAAACCAAACGTTTTTTTTGACATTATGTAAGGGAGTGGTGGCTGACTCCATTTTGGTTTTTGTACTCCACCCACTTTCTCAGGTTTTAAATCAGTGCAGTGTGCTTTGAAGCAGGTCTCTTCGCTCCCTGAAGTGTGCTGGTCTGAATAGGACCCAATAGAGGTAACGTTAGCGTAGGACCCACTTGCCTGAGGTCCCGGTGAAGTTTCGGAAGTGGGCTTAAGCAGTTCTGGCCAGAAGTGTGAACAAAGAACCTCATTTTTTTCCATATATCCTAGTTAGCGGTAATGCTTTTTCCAAAGTTCCTATGTCCTTTTTGATAGTTTCTTTAGTCCATGATGTGCCACTGTTTTTTGAATTTGAATGACTATATGTATTTTTGCCACACCAGTGTGCATTTGTGCTTTTTTTTTAAACAAAGTTTTTTCATGTGCAAAACCAAACGTTTTTTTTGACATTATGTAAGGGAGTGGTGGCTGACTCCATTTTGGTTTTTGTACTCCACCCACTTTCTCAGGTTTTAAATCAGTGCAGTGTGCTTTGAAGCAGGTCTCTTCGCTCCCTGAAGTGTGCTGGTCTGAATAGGACCCAATAGAGGTAACGTTAGCGTAGGACCCACTTGCCTGAGGTCCCGGTGAAGTTTCGGAAGTGGGCTTAAGCAGTTCTGGCCATGAAGTTGTGAACAAAGAACCTCATTTTTTTCCATATATCCTAGTTAGCGGTAATGCTTTTTCCAAAGTTCCTATGTCCTTTTTGATAGTTTCTTTAGTCCATGATGTGCCACTGTTTTTTGAATTTGAATGACTATATGTATTTTTGCCACACCAGTGTGCATTTGTGCTTTTTTTAAACAAAGTTTTTTCATGTGCAAAACCAAACGTTTTTTTTTTTTTTCATTAGGCAGTGGTTCGGGGTCCAGAGCTAGTGCAAGGCGGCACCTCAGCTCTCAGGGTGCATCATCTGAGGCAAGTCAGGGCTGTGTTGAAGCTGTGCCGGAGGAAGCAGAGGAGGAGGAGGAGGTATTCCTAGACACCGACGTCCCTGCCTTGGAAAGAGGTTGGCGTGAATTTAAGGCAGATGAGGAAGATGAGTTTGCTAGTGCCCCTCAACCCAGAGGCTTGGGAACTCAAGGCTCCATCTCTCACATGAGTGCTTGGATGCTCCATTTCCTCCAACATGATCCTCGCATTAAGGCCATCAAAATGAACAACAGTTACTGGGTGGCCACCCTCCTGGATCCCCGGTACAAAACAAAACTCAGCACTTTCCTTCCACCCACCCAAATAGAGAGTAAAATGCAGGAAATGGAGACCTTGCTGATTGATCAACTGGAGACATCTGTTGCGTCTGCTTCACGTTCTTCAAATGTCACGGTGGAACAACGCCAGCGACGTGACAGCAGTAGAGTGCCAAGTAGCCGTAGCGGCAGCAGCGGCAGCAGCAGGCAAGGTGGCAGAAGCCTAATGGTGACCTCTGGCAATCTTTATTTACCACCTCACCAACGCATGCAATGCAGGCCACACATACAACTCCCAGAGACCAGCTTAAGATCATGGTGCACGATCTGCGTCTCAACACCGATGTTTTTGTATGTGTTCCGGACCCAATAGACATAGGGGTATCAAAAATTTAAGAATTGCCCGAGCTTGCTCGCCACGCCATAGCGGGTTTGTCCTGCCCAGCAGCCAGCGGAATATCTGAGCGGACCTTCAGCACAGCCGGAGGATCATTACAGACAAACGCATCCGGCTTTCCCACAGATAATATGTATCGTTTGACTTTCATCAAGATGAATCAGGCATGGATCTCTGATGGATGTGTGGCCCCAATTGCCGAGGTCACCGATTAGTTGCTGGTCTACTTCACATTCTTCTCCAAACAGAAATGGTCCTCTTGAAAAACTTATTTTTAAAATGATATTTCTTACTGCAATTTTTATTCTCAATTCCCAACAGTTCATTTTGCTGTTTTGCTGTGAGGAGACTAAAAGACACCAAGGTTTCATGACAAAACCATATTCCATTTACTCACTTCATCTTTAGAATTTTCACATTGTCAATGGTTTTGGGGTCATGTTGCTCTCACAATTTTTAACAGTGGCTGAGAAGTCATATTTATAATTTTTTGGGGTCATGTTTGCTTGTGAGAATACAGCAATAATCATGGTCCTTTGGAAACAGAAATGTGGCTTCTAAGTGGCATTTTCTCCTTCACAATTTTTAATAGTGGCTGAGAAGTCATATTTATAATTTTTTGGGGTCATGTTGCTGTGAGATACATGCAATAATCATGGTCCTTTAGAACAGAAATGTGGCTTCTAAGTGGCATTTCTCCTTCACAATTTTTAACAGTGGCTGAGAAATCATTTTTATAATTTTTTGGGTCATGCTGCTTTGAAATGCAGCAATACTACAGGTCCTAATCTAAAAAATGTTGTTTGTAATAGACATTTGTTCTTCCACAATTGTCAAAAGTGGCTCATTGGGTCATGTTTTGAATTTTTGGGGGCATTTTGCTGTGACATGCAGCTATACTACAGGTCCTATTCTAAAAAATGTTGTTTCTAACAGACATTTGTTCTTCACAATTGTCCAAAGTGGCTCAAGAGTCATGCTTTGAATTATTGGAGGCATTTTGCAGTGACATGCAGCTATACTACAGGTCCTATTCTATAAAATTTTGTTTATAACATACATTTGTTCTTCACAATTGTACAAAGTGTCTCAAGGGTCATGCTTTGAATTTTTGGAGGCATTTTGCTGTGACATGCAGCTATACTACAGGTCCTATTCTAAAAAATGTTGTTTCTAACAGACATGTGTTCCTCACTGTGGTCAAGAGTGGCTCAAGGGTGATGGTGCTGTCAGAAACAGGAATAGGTAGGACACTGTTAATGGACACATATTGCAAAATGACTTGTTTTTGCAAGATCTTTAACATAGCTATCAATCCCTTTATTGAGACAACCCATTTAATACAATTAAAAAAGAGAAACAAAGACATTGTGGGATTCTATCCTATTTTAAAAATGTGTTTCTAGAATTAAAGTACTAAAAAACTTGCATGTACAAAATAGCTGTTAAAAAAATTCCTCTGAATTGTACAAGGGAGGTACAGGAAAACTTGACCAGATGTAGGTTATTCAGAGGACATGGAGTATGGAGCACGGACAGAGAACAAAGTACATAGACCATTTCCTCCAGCACGTTGAGTAAAATGAGAAAAAGAATGCCAAGATAAAGGGCACCTGGGTGTAACAGGAGCGTTAACCACCAGTATTTCCAAGTGAAGCTCAATTGGTCCACACTCATACGGAGGGGCAAGCGCTACCCAGGTATTGACTGTGTACTGAGGAAGGCTGGAGTTCTCACACTTCCGCTTCCGCACTCTGCTCAGCACGACAGTTTTCGTTGCTGCGTCATCAGGGCATTTTAACCTGCGTGTTAATAGATGACGGACGCCAGCCTGGCTCTCACCGCACCCACTGTAACTCCGGCCCTGGGTCATGCTGTGGCCCAGGACAGGTATAGTCAATGTCCAGTGAAACTAAAATGGTGGTTGAAAGACTCCTTTTTCCGGCACTTTTTAAATGTGGGTGTCATGCAGGTTTGGGGCTCATGCTGTGGCCCAGGACAGGTATAGTCAATGTCCAGTGAAACTAAAATGGTGGTTGAAAGACTCCTTTTTCCGGCACTTTTTAAATCTGGTGGTTATGCAGGTTTGGGGCTCATGCTGTGGCCCAGGACAGGTATAGTCAATGTCCAGTGAAACTAAAATGGTGGTTGAAAGACTCCTTTTTCCGGCACTTTTTAAATGTGGGAGTCATGCAGGTTTGGGGCTCATGCTGTGGCCCAGGACAGGTATAGTCAATGTCCAGTGAAAATAAAATGGTGGTTGAAAGACTCCTTTTTCCGGCACTTTTTAAATGTGTGGGTCATGCAGGTTTGGGGCTCATGCTGTTGCCCAGGACAGGTATAGTGTATGTCTAGTGAAACTAAAATGGTGGTTGAAAGACTCATGTTTGCGGCACTTTTTAAATGTGGGGGTTATGCAGGTTTGGGGCTCATGGTGTGGCCCAGTACAGGTATACTCAATGTCCAGTGAAACTAAAATGGTGGTTGAAAGACTCCTTTTTCCGGCACTTTTTAAATGTGGGGGTCATGCAGGTTTGGGGCTCATGCTGTGGCCCAGGACAGGTATAGTCAATGTCCAGTGAAACTAAAATGGTGGTTGAAAGACTCCTTTTTCCGGCACTTTTTAAATGTGGGGGTCATGCAGGTTGGGGCTCATGCTGTGGCCCAGGACAGGTATAGTCAATGTCCAGTGAAACTAAAATGGTGGTTGAAAGACTCCTTTTTCCGGCACTTTTTAAATCTGGGGGTTATGCAGTTTGGGGCTCATGCTGTGGCCCAGGACAGGTATAGTCAATGTCCAGTGAAACTAAAATGGTGGTTGAAAGACTCCTTTTTCCGGCACTTTTTAAATGTGGGGGTCATGCAGGTTTGTGGCTCATGCTGTGGCCCAGGACAGGTATAGTCAATGTCCAGTGAATCTAAAATGGTGGTTGAAAGACTCCTTTTTCCGGCACTTTTTAAATGTGGGGGTCATGCAGGTTTGGGGCTCATGCTGTGGCCCAGGACAGGTATAGTCAATGTCCAGTGAAACTAAAATGATGGGAGAAAGACTCCTTTTTCCAGCACTTTTTAAATCTGGCGGTTATGCAGGTTTGGGGCTCATGCTGTGGCCCAGGACAGGTATAGTCAATGTCCAGTGAAACTAAAATGGTGGTTGAAAGACTCCTTTTTCCGGCACTTTTTAAATGTGGGGGTCATGCAGGTTTGGGGTCATGCTGTAGCCCAGGACAGGTATAGTCAATGTCCAGTGAAACTAAAATGGTGGTTGAAAGACTCCTTTTTCCGGCACTTTTTAAATGTGGGGGTCATGCAGGTTTGGGGCTCATGCTGTTGCCCAGGACAGGTATAGTCAATGTCCAGTGAAACTAAAATGGTGGTTGAAAGACTCCTTTTTCCGGCACTTTTTAAATCTGGGGGTTATGCAGGTTTGGGGCTCATGCTGTGGCCCAGGACAGGTATAGTCAATGTCCAGTGAAACTAAAATGGTGGTTGAAAGACTCCTTTTTCCGGCACTTTATAAATCTGGGGGTTATGCAGGTTTGGGGCTCATGCTGTGGCCCAGGACAGGTATAGTCAATGTCCAGTGAAACTAAAATGGTGGTTGAAAGACTCCTTTTTCCGGCACTTTTTAAATGTGGGGGTCATGTAGGTTTGGGGCTCATGCTGTGGCCCAGGACAGGTATAGTCAATGTCCAGTGAAACTAAAATGGTGGTTGAAAGACTCCTTTTTCCGGCACTTTTAAATGTGGTGGTCATGCAGGTTTGGGGCTCATGCTGTAGCCCAGGACAGGTATAGTCAATGTCCAGTGAAACTAAAATGGTGGTTGAAAGACTCCTTTTTCCGGCACTTTTTAAATCTGGGGGTCATGCAGGTTTGGGGCTCATGCTGCGTTCCTGGACAGGGATATTCAATGTCCAGTTCAAGTAAAATGATGGTTCATTTTCATACTGCCTTCTGGCACTTTTTAGTTTGTGGGTGATGCAGGTTTATGGGTCATGCTGTGGTACAAGAAAGGGATAGTGAATGGTGTGTGACTTTTTTTCTGTGGCTTTTATAGCCTAAGTGTTGTGCCTAAGATGTAGCAGGTATCCATTTGACTGTTGTGGCTGTTAATTCCAGCTTCTCCAGCCCTGTTTGGGTGTAAGAATGAAGGTGTTGTTTCTCTCCCATAGACTTTAATGGTCATCGGAGATGATCGACTATCGACTATCGAAAAACCTTATCGATGGTGGCCGACTATCGACTATCGATCAATGTCGATAGCCAACGTAATCGCTCAACACTAATGGAAACCTATTCTAATGTTACCTCTCTGTGTCTGTTCAGATCTTTTGTAAAATGAGCATAGGTGCATGCTGGCGTGGCTTCACAATGCAAACACAATCCAATATCAACAGCACTATACTAGCTGTAAAAAAACAGTCAAAGGGAACATTTTTGGATGTGTAGAGCAAACATAGTTTTTTAGACTGTTTGTATGAGGGAGTGGCTGGCCCCCATTTCGGTTTTTGCATTTTGCATTCCACCCATCTGCAAAGGCTTTTTAAATCAGAGAAATCTATAGTTGGACTCTTCTCCCCTGAACAGACACCAAGAGAGGTTACATTAGAGTAGGTTTCCATCAGTATGGATATCAGTATTGTCACATAATCTTCTTTTCTCATGATACCATGTATTTTGTGAAGTGTACCAGTCCCTTCTACAGCAAAACAACCCCACAACATGATGCTGCCACCCCCATGTCTCACATTTGGGATGGTGTTCTTAGGCTTCCAAGCTTCTCCCTTTTTCCTCCAAACATAATGATGGTCATTATGGCCAAACAGTTCACTTTTAGTCAGACCACAGGATATGTCTCCAAAAATGAAGGTCTTTGTTCCTGTGTGCATTTGCAAACATTAATCTGGCTTTTGGCATAACGGCTTCTTCCTGGCAGAGTGGCCTTTCAGCCCATGTTGATACAGTACTCGTTTCACTGTGGATAATGACACAATCTGACCAGCTTCCACCAGCATCTTCACAAGGTCTTTTCCTTTTGTTCTTGGGTTGATATGCACATGTCGGACCAAAACACGTTCATCTCTGAGACACAGAACCCATCTCCTTTCTGAGTGGTATGATGGCTGGACACTCCCATCTTGTTAGTACTTGCCTATAATTTTTTGCAGATGAACGAGGCACCGTCAAGTATTTGGAAATTGCACCCATTGATGATCCAAATTTGTTCATGTACACAATTCTCTTCCTGATATCTTGGCTGATTTCTTAGACTTTCTCATGATGTTACACCCAGAAGCAAATGTGTTTCTGGTGTGATTTAAAATACATCCACAGCTGTGTCTCTAACTCAGATGTTGCCAATAAACAATCAGAAGCTTCCAAACACCTGACCTCATCATATGGGTGGTCCCAAATTGTGTAAAGGCATATTAATCCTAGTGTATGGAAACTTGTAATTTTGCAGAAAGTAATAAAAATGCCTTAAACATTCTCTCTCTCATTATTCATTCATTTGGCAAATATGAATAATTTTGGATCCCAATTGACCTAAAACGGGGAAGGTTTATTCTGATTTCATGTCAGATAGCGAGAAAAACATGTGCATGTGTCTTTTTACATAGTCTATGTAAACTTCTGGTTTCAACTGTATGTATATTTTACATAATACATTTTTTTTATCATCTGCCCTGTCTACATGGTCATTTCTGCCCTGTAAAAGCATTAGAACCACAATCAAGTGTGAGGCATAGGTGGAAACATTTAAGTTCTTCCACCCGTGGAACAAATTTTATTATGGAAAAAATGATACAAATGTAAGAAACTAAGTGGGACTAAAGGGTGAATAAACTCACAAAAAATAATATTGTCTTATAAAGAGAGAGGTCATGATGACATTTCAACTTGAGGAGAGCCATGATATCACAAAAAAAATGGTCCAACCCATTCCTCCTGCAGAAGATGAGGGATCTCAAGGTGGTGGGAAACATTGCTACCATGAAGCTTACCGACCACATGAAGATTTTCACGTTTCTACATTTTCCTTTTCATGATGGGGGTGCAATACAAGAGGATGCAGATTGCAATGTATTTGTTGAAGAATACACTACGCTTAGCCAAGAAACAGTCCAAGGGGTATCTGTGCCAAACACCTGATGATAAAAAAAATCCTCTCTTTTAAGAAAACATATCTATTAAGTTCTTGGTAAACTGGATGAATAGCAGAGGACCAGAAAGAATACATTTGAGAGAAAAAAATACATAGGACTGTGTAACTGAGGACTGACCACAACTATAATAAGATGAGGAGACTATTGCCCAGCATGGTAACTATATAGATTAGTAATAAGAGAATAAATGTAACGAGTGCTCCTGTGACCCATGTGCATTCGTACCGCTGTCGCCACTTATGCAGGGTATACGAGTGCCACCGTGACCTTCATGTTGGGTCGCGGGTGCACTTGCAGCAGTTACTCACTTCTCCTTGCCCCTTCACTGTTTCTGCTGGCAGGCGCATGCATTCCGACTCCCTAGGGTATGCATGTGCCGGTTCTGTGTAATTTAATGGGCGGTGTTTTGGTAATTGGTTAATTGTCGGGCGCTGGTCCTATATTATCCTACTTTCTCCTGATCTCCCCGTCAAATCCATAGTACCCAATAGCCTATTGTGAAAGTGTTTTCTAAGTGTTCCCATTTATAATGTGTACCAGTTCTTCTTGCTTCCGTCCCTCGACCATGAAGTTGCCTGCTAAAGCAAGATCATCCCATCTTGTGGTGGGCTCTGGTGAAAACCAGCGGCCCCTTTGACTCTGCACCCTGGTTTGGCTTAGATTATCACTAGCTGTGGCTCAGTGGATCCACTATCTGAGGTCGATAAAGTTGGATCCAACCATGGATCTAGGAGAGGTGCCAGATGTTTCCGATGTGGTCACTCAGCAGTCACATCAGGTCACCCAGTATATCTAATATGGGCAGCAGCTGTCTGTCATAATGCAGCAACTTCTAGTGGTTCAGCAACAGCAACCATTAAAAAAGAAAATGTTGGCCCTTTAAAAAGTACAGAGGGAGAGACTATAGAGGGCGATGAGAAAAAAGCAAACCTATTAAACAATTTCTTCTCCACTGTACCGAGGAGGATTACCTTCCTGTTGATGAGCAAAGGGAGGAGGTAAATTCCAACTTAAATTTTTTCTTGTTAACCCAGAAAAAAGTGCAGCTCCCCCTTAGGAAGATTAAAATAGACAAATCCCCAGGCCCTGACGGGTATACACCCACGGTCCTAAGGGGTTAAGTAATGTGATAGATGGGCCCCCCTATTTTTAATATTTATGGACTGTATAATAACGGGGTATGTCCCAAAGGATTGGCGCATAGCAAATTGTGGTGCCAATATTCAAAAAAAGGGGTTAAAAAGTGATCCTGGAAACTATAGGCCGGTAAGCTTTACCTCTGTTGTGGGTAAAATGCTTGAAGTTTTTCTAAGAGATGCTATCCTGGAGTATCTCACTGAAAATAAACGTATAACGCTGTTCCAGCATGGGTTTATGAAGGATCGGTCCTGTCAGACTAATCTCATCAGCTTCTATGAGGAAGTTAGTTCCAGACTGGATCGGGGTGAAGGCACGGATGCCCATATATTTGGATTTTTCTAAAGCATTTGATACTGTTTCACATAAAAGGTTGGTAAGTAAAATGAGAATGTGTCAGCAACCGCCTGCTATACCTTAAAACTTGCTAACTGTGTTTGCCCTTAAGTTTGCCCTCAGCCAAGATGGTGGTTTGTTTTTCTCAGTGGTTGCCATCTTGTTTCCTTTTCCTGTTCCTGGTTCCTATATAAACCCTCAAGCCTGATGTCCTTTGCTTGATTTGTGTTTAAGCTCCTGCGGGTTTTGCAGTCCTCTAGCCTGGAACTTCCCTACCCGTTAGTTCCTCTCATTTGCGGTTTCCCCTGCAAACCTCTCATACCTACGTACCAATCTACGGTGCTCCTGGGGACCTTGCCTGGGTCCAGTCTCCATCTCTGCTGCCTCCGGTTCCAGTCTCTATTTGCCTTCACTGTGTTCCAACCAGTCCTCGCCATTGGATTCCAGCTGTATCCACTAGTATCGTGACAGAATGCTTGGACTGGGGGAAAATGTGTGCAAGTGGGTAAGCAACTGGCTGATAGAAAACAAAGGGTGGTAATTAACGGTACATACTCAGACTGGATCCCTGTTACTAGTGGGGTACCACAGGGGTCAGTATTGGGCCCCATCCTCTTTAATATTTTCATAAATGATCTTACACAGGGATTGCACAGTAGAATATCGATCTTTGAAGATGATACTAAGCTCTGTAAAGGAATCCACACAATAGAGGATAATGTGTTATCACAAAGGGATCTGGATAAGTTGGAGGCCTGGGCAGAGAAGTGGCAGATAAGGTTTAACATTGATAAATGCAAGGTTCTGCACTTGGAAGGAAAAATTCATTACAGGATTACTTGTTAAAATGGAAAAATTCTGGGTAAAAAAGTGACATGGAGAAGGACTTGGGAATCCTGGTGGACAGTAAACTTAACTGTAGCAGCCAGCGTCAGGAGCAGCTGCCAAGGCAATTAGGATTATGGGGTGTATTAAAAGGGGGATAGATGCACATGATGGGAACATTTTCTCCCCACTATACGAGTCACTGGTTAGACCACACATGGTAAAATTTTGTACAGTTTTGGGGTTCAGTGCACAGGAAAGACTTGTAGAGCTTGAAACAGGGAAAAAAGGCGGCAACAAAATAATTAAAGGCCCGGGGTGGACTGCAATATCCAGAAAGATTAGCAAGGTTAGGGTTATTTAGTTTAGAGAAAAGACGGCGTCGGGGGGACATAATAAATATGTTTAAATTATTAAGGGCCAATATAGAGATCTCGCTAAAGATTTATTTATACCCAGGACTGTATTAGAACAAGGGGGCATCCTACGTCTTGAGGAAAGAAAGTTTTTACATAAACATAGAAAGGGATTCTTTACTGTTAGAGCGGTGAGGGGCTGTGGAACTCTCTGCCAGAGAAATTTGTCATGGTGAATTCACTAACAGAGTTGAAGAAGGGCTTGGATGCATTTCTGAAGCGTGATAACATAACAAGTTATAGTGACTAGGATTCTGGAGAAGGGTCTGGATACATTTCTAGATGTAATATTAAAAGTTATAGTGACTAGGATTCTGGAGGGCGGTCGTTAATCCAGGGATTTATTCTGATTGCCAGATTGGAGTCAGGAAGGAATTTTTTCCCTAACATGAGGACAATTGGCTTCTACCTCATGGGGGTTTTTGCCTTCCTCTGGATCAACACTTTAACACTTTAGCAACACTTTAACAAATGGGCTGAACTGGATGGACGTATGTCTTTTTTCGGCCTGACAAACTATGTAACTATGTAACCATCGACTGTGTCTACACCAGCACCTGTGGCTCCAATGTCCAGTGTGACTCTATGCCTACGAAGTTCCATGGGGATCCTAAAGCCTGCAGGGCTTACACAGTGTACCATACATGTGGAACTGATGGTGAACCAGTTCCCTACTGAACACTCCAAAGTGGTGATCGTGGTCAGTCTTCTTTATTGGAAAGCCCTGGTAAGGACCACTTCCGTCTGGGAAAGAGAGGATCCGGTAACAGCTAATCTTAAGGCTTCCTTAGCCAAATTCTGCACTGTCTTTGAGGAACCTGCACACGCATCTTCTGCTGAAATCGCACTGCTGAAACTGCATCACTGGGACTCCTCTGTCTGAGAATACGCTGTACAATTCCGCATTCCTTCAGAATTGTCCTGGGATGATGCAGCTCTAAGAGGCATGTTCAAGAAAGGTCTCTCCAGTATTGATATGTTCCAAAGGCCTCCATTGTCTCCTGTTGAAAACCCTTTCAGGGGGATTAACAACAAGGGTTCCCTTTTGACATGAGGAAAATTTAACCTCTACTGGGGCTTTTTGTGAACACTACCACAGGAATCGCTTGCAACATCCTCAACGTCCGGGAAACTCATGCACCTAGGTTACATTTGAGAGGGGTCCCTAGGTTTGAATAATCCCTCTCCACGTCTGACCATGCCAGTGCAAATCTAGACTTGTTCTGGAATCTTGTTTCAAGTTTCTGCTTTCCTGTACCGGCCGGGAATTTCATGGATGCCTCCTTGGTGACTAAGTATTGCCTCCCGTTGGCCCCCTAGAAAAACCCCTTCGGGCCCAAACCTTCCGTTCGTGAACTTTTTAAGTAAATTACATTCAGAAATCGAAATTAAAAACCTGGTTCTTCACAGGGGGATTTTAAACAAAAAAGGAATTCCCCCTCCTATGTGTTACCCCATTTTTCCCTTTAAAAAAATTCCACCATCCCCTTAAAGCTTGGGCGGGAAGATGGGAAAAAGTCACAAAAGGGGGAAAACTGCCAGTATTGCTGTTTATTGGAACCTCGCCTGGTGCGTCCCACTTCTCCATTGATGCCATTCAAGCCTCTGCTGGGTCTGCATGCTCTGTAGCAAGACTTTGTGGATGTCTTCTCTTAGGAGCAGGCTGAAACCCTTCCACCTCTTCGCCCGTATAATCATAAGACCCTACAGACCTGTTGCTTAGTCCTAACCGGGGCAGAGTCTACCGCATGTCAGCCTACTGTATATACAAAAGAACCTCCAGAAGGGTATTACTTGTAAGTCTTCTTATCCTAACACAACACCAATACAGAAATACTACCAAAAAATAAAATAAAAATATATATGTACTAAAACTTTATTATCAATCAAAAGATTCCCCCCTAAAAAGACAAAAATACAAGACAAAATACATATAGGGTAAAAAAAGGTGGTTTCCACAAAGAAAATACCCCGTAAATATTTTATACATAAAGTGCATAATCAAATCAAATAAAAGGCATAGTTTTATACAAAAAAAATGCCCTATAAATACAATAATCAATGATATATCCACCCTAAAAATCCCCTCATAAAAAAAGCGTTTTACACACCCAGAGAGGCAAAAAAAAGACCCCAACGCCCCGGGTTTTTTCCCCCACCCCCGGGTTCATCAGGGGGTCAAAGTCTTCTTATCCTGCCAGAGCCAAGTTCTTCTTTGTGGAGAAGAAAGACAGTTCACTATGTCCTAGCATTGATTATCGTGGTCTCAACAAAATAACTTTGGAAAAATGGTGTCCACTACCCAAATAATTCCCCCGAACTTTTTAGCATCTCTGGCAGCCAGAAATTTTTTTGAAATTTCACTTTTCACTTAAAAATCTTTTTCAAATTCAAGAAATTTAGAGTGGGAAAAGGGCCTAAAAAATTTTCCGTTAACCCCCCTGTATTCTTGTTTTCCAAAGTTAACCCGGGTGACACCTGGTCTTCTCCCCAACCCAGAAGCTCATTGTACCCATGTGCACAAGGTGCTTAGATGTCTAAGAAACATTTGTGTTTATGCCAAGCTAGAGAAGTGCATCTCCCATTAGTCCAGTCTACCATTCCCCAGGTACATCATCTCTGATCAAGGACTGCCTGCCAAGTTGTCTGCCATATTGCAGTGGCCCCGACCAGTTGGGCTCTGGGCCATACAGTATTGTGGTAGCCATTCTTGTGCTCACCAAGAAGAAATGGCAGCCCCAGACTAAGGCCACAAAAGGGGTCGTTTAAGTCGGGTTTTCCCCTAAAAAACCTATCTTGTCTATACCTGACACTGAGAAACCATTCTTCCTCAAGGTTGATGCCTCTTGTGTGGGAGCAGGAGAAAAGTCCTAAAGGCAAAACCATCACATGTGGATTCTTCTCTAAAACCTTTTCTCCTGCAGAGAAAAATTATACTGTCGGGGATCGTGAACTACTGGCTATGAAGTTGCTGGAGGGGCTCGTTATCCGGTTATTATATTTCCCACTACAAAAATCTCTTGTACCTCCAGATGGTTCAACATCTAAATCCACAACAAGCTTGGTTGTCTCTCTTATTTTTTTGGTTCAACTTCTTAATCCATCTGCAGAGAAGAGCATCAAGGTCCTGGATATGATGGCCATCTAGAGTGACACACATAAATCTAAAAAATGGACATTCTCACAAATTAATGCCCAAGCAGATAAGGAAAAGAAGATCTCCAATCTTCCTTCGTTCCTGGTGACAGTCTGGTTGTCGTCAAAATACATTCTTCTGGAGATCTCCAGCTGCAAACTGGGTGCTCAGTTTCTAGGACCATTTGAGTTGCTGAAAAAAATAAATTCAGTCACCAATAAACTGTCTTCCTCCCACGTTGTGGGTTCCAAACTCTTTCCATGTCTTCATGCTAAAACTGGTTGTCGTTTCTCTTGAAATTGTTTCTCTCCAAATTGTTTTTCTCCTTAAGCTGATACCACCAATCTTTGCAGTAAAAGAGATCCTGGCTATGAAGACGATTATGGGGAGATGACATTTTTTTGTTGACTGAAAGGGGTTCGGGACAGAAGAAAGGTCTTGGGAGCCAAAGGATAACATCTTGGACCATGGACTGCTGGATAAATTCCTAAAGGCAAGACAGAGGTGGAGGCCAAAGGGAAGGGATACTGTTATGGGTGCTCCTGTGATCCACACACTGGGTTGCAGGTGCACCCATACCTCCGCTGCCCTCAGTGGTTCTCCTGTGGGTGGCGCCGTGACCCACATGTTAGTCCATGGATGCACCCGCAGATCAGGTCCCGACTATTGTTACTCACTTCTCCTTGCTGTCTCTGCCGGCCAATGTGCGCAACCCCATTCGATAGTGTGCATGCAGGCTCTATGAAATTTAAAGGGCCAGCATGCTGGTAATTGCTGGCCTATGGTCCTATACTACACAGCCTTCTCCTGTCCTCCCTGCCGAACCTATTGTCTGTTAGTGCCTATATTGAAAGTGTTCGATTGAGTTCCTGTGTTTTCCGCGTACCAGTTCCTTTGCATCCGTCTTCTGACCACAAACCTTGCCACCAGAATGACCTTCCTGCCCGACTATGAGAAGGGCATAGCCTGCATGACATGTGCAGAGATGAAGCCAATCAGAGACCGGCGGGATTCTGTGACGTCACCGCACTATATAAGTCCGGGCGCGACGCTGGGAGCTCATACCGCTCTCACTGTACTGATTAGGGAAGGTGCTGCCGCGGCTGCTTATGATAGCTGATACTAAAGAACTCATTTTTATACAGTGATTTTTGGGGGATGTCTCATCTTGTCTCAGAGACTGCTTCTCTTAGCATTCTATTTCTGATTTTGTGGGGTATTGGATCTGAAGTCCAGTGTGCGTCCACTGCAGCTGCATATACATTTTAATGCTATCTGCTCACAGCACATTGAATATCCAAGGGTGATCTAAGCCTGTTCCTGTTGTATTCATTTAAAGAAACAGCGTTTTTACAATACAAATACCACTTCATTTTTGGCTGCTCAATTCTTTTGCGCAATTTACATCCAATTTACGCAATTTCACCGCCAAAAAAGACATTTTTCCTGTAGCATAATTCACAAGCGAAAGTTAATTACAAGTTTTCCTCTTGTTGTGTAGCGTTGAAAACACGCCATTGTAACACGCTACAAAGCTCGTCGTTTTTGGTTGCTCTATTCTTTTGTGCAATTTACATCCAGGGGTTTAAATTTAAAAGCGTTGTTCTGCTGCTGTGGTGACTAAAAGAAAACGTTTAGTTCACCGCCAAAAAATACTTTTTTCCTGTAGCATAATTCACAAGCGAAGGTTAATTACAAGTTTTCCTCTTGTTGTGTAGCGTAGAAAACACGCCATTGTAACACGCTACAAAGCTCGTAGTTTTTGGTTGCTCAATTCTTTTGCGCAATTTACATCCAGGGGTTAATTAAGCATTGTTCTGCTGCTGTGGTGACTAAAAGAAAACGTTTATTTCACCGCCAAAAAAGACATTTTTCCTGTAGCATAATTTACAAGCGAAGGTTAATTACAAATTTTACTCTTGTTGTGTAGCGTAAAATACACGCCATTGTAACACGCTACAAAGCTGGTAGTTTTTGGCTGCTCAATTCTTTTGCGCAATTTACATCCAAGGGTTAACTAAGTATTTTTCTGCAGTTGTAAGTAAAAGAAACTTTGTTTTTCACCGCCACAGAAGAAATTCTGTAGCATAATTCATATCCGAAAGGTTAATTAAGCCTGTTTGTGCTTTTATATCCACTAAAATACACAGAGGTTTTACACGGCACATACAAGTACATTTTTCCTGCCCAATGGTGGAGCGCAATTTATATCCAAGGGTTACCCAAGCTTGTTACTGGGTTCATTGTGAGTCAAATACAGGGTGTGTATTTATCATATACAGATATCTTCATCAAACTGTGTCTGTACATTTTAGAACAAACAGTATGTCAGACAGAGAGGTGGCAGGCTCTGCACCTGCGAGTGGCAGTGGCACAAACATTCCTGGAACAGGCCCAGGTCGCAGCACAGCAAGGGGACGTCGCAGCAGGGGTCACTCGGTGAGGCCACAACTGCCGCTGTCATCTAGCAGCCGTGTGCTGACTAGCAACCCAAGGGTTCTTGATTGGTTGACTAGGTCATCCACTTCCTCCCAGGTGACATCTGACAACCCCAGCCAAGAGTCGGTGGGAACATCAGACACAACCTTTAGTTGGCATTGCCCGGGAGCGGGTCAACGGCCCTCACCTGTCCTCAACCCGCCTCTCTCCCATCCGGTTCCCTCAGCCAGAGATCTACTATGTGGTCTGGGCTCAGCGCCACTATATAGCGAGGATGAACAATTTGAGGATGGCAGTCAGCAGCTACTTGGCAGCGAAGTAATGGGGCCAATATCCCCTGCTTCTTGCAGTAGGCGGCAAAGTATAGATGTGGAGAGTGGCATGGGAGGTCATGTTGTGAGGGGTCAGCCTCTGCATACCAAGACCGGTGATGAGGACAGCAGTGACGATGAAACACAAATAGATGATGATGTAGCCGACCGCACTTGGGAGCCGGGTGAGGCAAGGGCTTCATCATCGTCAGGAGAAGAGGGCGTCAGCTTGCGCGTAAGGCAGCGGCGCAGCCAGCAAGTGGGTTGTGTGGCCGTGAGTCAGCAGGGTAGAAGCAGTGTGAGGTCGGGAGCCAAGCGGCCATGGGGTAAAAAACCCTCTTCGCAGGTCCAAGAAAGTAGCGGCACAGGGGCTCAGCGAGGCAGCGGCGGTAATAGTCACTCAGTGCGGAGTGTTGGTGGTAAAATCCGATACTCGGTGGTGTGACAGTTCTTTGCTAAGGCACCGGAGGAGCCGAATATGGGTATATGTAGAATCTGTGGGCAGAAAGTGAAGCATGGACAGGGAGCTAACGTTGGCACCACAGCCCTGCGTCAACACATGCAGCGTCACCATCCGGTGGCCTGGTAGAAACGTTGCTCAGATGTGGTGGTCCATCCTGCCGCCGCAGCAACATCAGAAGCAGTGCCCAGGGCCCATGCCTTGCACCATCAAGGCCCATCACCCCTACAGAAGGAGCTGTTTCTCTTTGACTCATCTCCCGGTCCAGAGCCCTGCTCCCGCTACTAAGGCGCCAGCATCGTTCATGAGGCATTTCAAAAAGACAACAAAAGCGTCCAACCACCTAAGGTGCAGAAGCTGATCGTGCTCCTGCCAAATTGTTTTGGGACTGCAGTCCCCCCCTTTCCAAAGGGGGCTCTGCACCGTTTAGAAAAAACAATGGGTTGTGCCGAGCCAGATGGAGAGTTCCCTAAATATTAGAAAAGAAGGGGGCCAGTCCTTGACTTATCGGTTTGTTCCCAAAGGGGCACGGCAGCGCGGCCTGGACTGTAAATACGGCAGGGCCCTACATTTTTTTACGGGTCCTGGGGGAAGGCTCCTGCCCAGGGACACCAACAACTTGGACAGGGGATGCCGCTTTCGCCCCCACGTTTTCAAACTGCGGCTCTGCGCCAATGTCCGCCTCCTCCTCCTCCACCACCACCACCATCTCAGCCTCCACAAGTACTGCTCCATCATACCGCTGTGTAGGGCACAGCGTTGTCACGCATTCTACACCTGGCTTGCCTCGGCGAACGAAGTCACACGGGAGGAAACCCTGCTCCGCGTCATGCAGCAAGAAATCGATGTGTGGCTTTCTCCGCGCCAACTGCAAATCGGAACCATGGTGACGACAATGGGAGGAACATGGTGTCTCCCCGCTGCACCGGGGAGGAATGGTCCATGTGCCCTGCATGGCGCACGTGTTCAATCTGGTTGAAAAGGTTCCTGAAGTCTTCCACTGATCTTCAGAAGATTCTGAAAATGGCCAGGAAAAACTGTGCATGCACTTCATCCATTCCTACAAAGCCAGGAAAAACCCTCCTCGAGTTGCAGCGGCAGAAGGGCTTCTCCAACACACTCTGATATGCGATGTTTCCACCCGTTGAATTCCAGCCTGCACATGTTGGACCGACTGTAATGAACAGAGAAAGGCCATTAACGATTTTTTGATGATCCAGGCGGGCAGGAGTACTCCCCTGTGTAACTTTGATGTCAGCCAGTGGCTGCTCATGCGTGACACCTGCCGTTTGTTGAGGCCATTCGAGGAGGGCCCCGTTATTTTTCAGTCGCCAGGACTACGGGGTGAATAACGTCCCTTCCACTGCTTCATGTCCTGGAACAGATGCTGAAAAATCTGTCTGGGCAGGGGACGGGAGACGTGGCGACTACATCTCGCGGCCACATGATTTCCCGGTGGGGACTGAAATGGAGAGGAGGAGGAGGAGGACATTGGAGCAGAAGAATTGACTGGTGAAATGAGTGGATTTTCTACCCAGGTGACAAGCGAGGAGGAGCAGAAGCAGCTGGAGGAGGTAGATGGAGATGAGGAAGACGAGGGAGATGACCCCCAAGCACCGTGGCAGTATACAGTGGAGATGGAGGCAGGGACCCCCTTGGAGTCACTTGTGCAGATGGCCCGCACATGCTGATTTGCCTGGCTATGACCCGAATAGTCACATCCGGGAGAGGGAGACTTCTGGCTCTCCACCCTACCCCCTCGCAACCGGCCCAAAATGGACCCTTTTTCCCCCGCAAATTGAAGGAGGAAAAACTCAAAACTACGGGGAAATCCTCCGTATCGTTGGCCGCTGCCTAGTGCGGCACGTCCCTCCTCGACAGGTTGCCCGGGGGGGGTTCTTCAGCCCACGTACACTGCCGCGCTGCGGGGAAGGTGGGGGGGAAGGACAGTACCAGCTCCATCACAGCACCAAGTCTGGAGTCCTGATAGAAATTTCCTTCACCCGCCAAGGAAAAGGGCATCGCCAGCAGCACGGGACCTGGAGCAGCCCCTGAACCAACAGGTGGGGGCCTATTTGGACAGCACTCTGCCACCCCAGTTAGAAGAACCGCTGGACTACTGGGCAGCCAAACTGGATGTGTGGCCGGAACTTGCCGGAGTTTGCGTGGATGAAGCTGTCCTGCCCGGCCCAGTAGTGGGCATCAGAGCGGGTGTTCAGTGCAGCGGGGACCATCGTTACCCCAAGATGAAACCGCTTGTCCACGGAAATGTGGAACGACTGACCTTATGTCAAGATGAATCAGGCGTGGATCTGCCAGGATTTCCACACACCAAGGCGTCAGACTACATCAGTCATGACGCCTCCACCCAAACTGTGAGAAATGATCTGGGTTCAAACTACCTGCCTCAGCCACTATTCTGATGCCGCCACCCCTGATGCCACACATTGCTGACATTTCTCCATTCTGCCACCAACCATCTTTACCAGGGACTGGTATTGCCACCCACCTACACACTCTGTCATTATACCACTTTATGACCTCATGCTGCTGCTGCTGTTGCTTTTGCCGTGACATCCACACTGTGTCATTGTGCCACTCTCTGACCTCATGCTGTTGCTCCTGCCGCCGTCACCTCCACTCTGTTATTGTGCCAATCTGTGGCCTACTCCTGTTTTGCCACCTCCAGAATATCATTGTGCCACTGTCTGACCTCATGCTGCTGCCACCGACACCTCCACTCTGTCATTTTTTCCACTCTGTGGCCTACTACTGTTTTGCCACCTCCAGAATGTCTTTGTGCCACTGCCTGACCTCATGCTGCTGCCACCTTCACCTCCACTCTCTGTCATTGTGCCACTCTGTGGCCTACTACTGTTTTGCCACCTCCAGAATGTCATTGTGCCACTGTCTGACCTAATGCTGCTGCTGCCGTTACTTCCACACTGTGTCATTGTGCCACTCTGTGCCTACTCCAGTTTTTGCCACCTCCAGAATGTCATTGTGCAACTGCCTGACCTCATGCTGCTGCTGTGGCTGCTACCGTGCCCTCCACACTGTGTCATTGTGCCGCTCTCTGACCTCATGCTGCTGCCGCCGTCACCTCCACTCTCTGTCATTGTGCCACTCTGTGGCCTACTAATGTTTTGCCACCTCCACAATGTCATTGTGCCACTCTCTGACCTCATGTTGCTTGCTGCTCCTTTGTTTGACCATTTGCCTACTCTTGTCCAAATTATGTGCCACTCTGCTCGCGCGCACCTCACCTCCACCCTGTCAGTACTCTTTGCCACCCATTTCCAAGAATGTCATTGTTCCACTGTCTGACCTCATGCTGCTGCCACCGTCACCTCCATTCTCTGTCATTGTGCCACTCTTTGGCCTACTACTGTTTTGCCACCTCCAGAATGTCATTGTGCCACTGTCTGACCTCATGCTGCTGCTGCTGTTGATGCCGTCAACTCCACACTGTGGCCTTGTGCCACTCTTTGGCCTACTCCTGTTTTTGCCACCTCCAGAATGTCATTGTGCCACTGTCTGACCTCATGCTGCTGTTGTGGCTGCTGCCGTGACCTCCACACAGAGTCAGATTGCCACTCTGTGGCCTACTCCTTTTTTTGCCACCTCCAGAATGTCATTCTGCCACTCTGTGGCCTACTCCTGTTTTTGCCACCTCCAGAATGTCATTGTTGCCACTCTCTGACCTCATGCTACTGTACGCCGTCACCTCCACTCTCTGTCATTGTGCCACTCTGTGGCCTACTCCAGTTTTTGCCACCTACAGAATGTCATTGTGCCACTGCCTGACCTCATGCTGCTCCTGTGGCTGCTGCCGTGACCTCCACACTGTATCATTGTGCCACTCTCTGGCCTACTCCTGTTTTTGCCACCTCCAGAATGTCATTGTGCCACTCTCTGACCTCATGCTGCTGTGGCTGCCGCCTTCACCAACACACTCTGTCACTGATGTTCCACTGAGCCTCAGCTTGTTTTTTTCCAGCTGTGGCTGCCATGACTTTATCAGGCTACATTCCCCCTTCAGTTTTTTGGTCAGTTTTGCCCTCTTAAGTGCCCAGGGAATTTTATAGTGAAGCGATTCTGAGAGTGGCGGTAGTCATGTGCGTGTCATACTAAAACACAACATTGTATGAAGACCAAACCAAGCTCCCTCTGCATATTTAAGCATGGCACAATGTTCTACAGCACCCTGCAGGCTCTGTGCAGCCTGGAAATAGCTGTTTTTTAACGTGATTCGTCCCGAAGTAATTCGGACCGAAGTTAATTTTGTCGGGAAATTCGGTGAAGTGAGCGAACCGAATTTTTGAGAAATTCGCCCATCTCTAATAATAAGCCTTGACATCAGGTAGAGAAAACCCTCCATCTTTTTGGGACCTAATAAGGGTCGACTTCGCAATTCGGTTCTTTTTCCCTCCACAAACAAATGCTCTCAGACATTTGTCTAAGGCTCGGAAAAATGTCTTTGGCAGCAGAAGGGGCAGGGTCTGGACCAGGTGTAGCAACCTAGGTAGAACATTCATTTTAATAATATTTATATGACCCACCCATGAGAAGTCCCTACTATTCCATCGAGTCAGGTCAGCCGTAATAATATTTATGAGGGGGTCAAACTTTAGATCCATAATTAGCTGTAGCTTGGCAGGTATATAGACCCCTAAATATTTAAAAGCCTCTTTTGCCCATACAAACGGAAAGTTTCTCTTTAACAGAGCAATCATAGAATCCTCGAAATTTATGCTTAAGGCCGTGCATATTTGGTTAGGTTAATTTTGAAATTGGATAAGTGCCCAAACACTTTTAAGGAGGACATCAGAGATGGGAGAGAAGTCAGAGGCTGTGTAATATATAACAGGAGATCGTCGGCATATGCCGCACATTTATATTGCTCTCCTTGAAATCTAACTCCCAGAATATCTGGATTCCCCCTGATCCCCTGCAAAAAGTGCTCCATAATCAATACAAATAAAATTGGGGACAAGGGGCAACCCTGCCTGGTGCCATTTCAAATATTCACCGAAGACGAGAGAGAACCATTAATCCTTACCTGGGCACTTGGATTGTGGTAGAGAGCCATATTTCTTTAAAAAATCATGGGCCCTAACCCTATATGCTCCAACACTGCATGAAGAAAGGACTAATCCACCCTATTGAAGGCTTTTTTCGCATACAAGGATAGCAACATGGAGGGCACCTCATCCACATGGGCTTGATGGATTGTAGAGAGCTTCTTTATAGTATTGTCTCGGGCTTCTCAACTGGGGACAAATCCCATCTTGTCCAACCCAATAATGTCCTCCAGTATAGAGTTTAGGCGCATTGCCAATAACTTAGGAAATAACTTGGCATCAGTATTTAAAAGTGAAATGGGCTTGTAGCTGGAGCAGAGGTTGGGATCCTTCCATCCCTTAGGGATCACTGTTATGTAAGTTTGCAAAAATTGGGGCGGGAAAGCAGTAGACGGGGAAATAGAATTAAAGGACTCCAACATGGGACCAGAGAGTTTGCTTCCATGTACTTTGTAAAATTTGGCAGTGTACCCGTACGCTGCCCGACTTTCTGGCAAAATCTTTGGAAGGGCAGTGTGAATCTGTTTACCCGATTTGTTTTTCATCGAGGAGATAAAAAGCGGTGCCCTTTTATCCCATAATGCACCGGCCAACATTCTACTTGGTGTATTGCTCCACTCGTAGAATGAGTGCGCACAGATATGCCTATACTGCTTATGCTTTTGGTCGAGCATGTTTGACTTGAATCAACTCTCTATACACCGACTCCTCCCCAGAATTTTTATGAGTGGTCTCCAATACATTTAACCGATCCAGCAACTTATTTAACTTAGCCGCTGCCTCTCGCTTCAATCTAGAGCCGTGTTTAATTAGCACGCCCCTAACATTTCAAGGACTCCCACCTAATCTGAGGGGATGTGGAGTCTGTTTCATGATCAGCCACAAAATGCCGAATCGCTTGGTTTAAGTCGGCCAGGCACAGAGTGTCATCGAGCAGTGATTCATTCAATCTCCACGAGAAAGACTTATGAGCAGCCAGAGGCAGATAAGGGGCGCAGTGGACCGGGGCATGATTGGAATGTAATAAGCTATCTATAGTCGAGTTGTCCAAGTAGGGGAGCAGGGAGTGTTGGATAAATATGTAGTCGATACGACTATGTTTTGTGTGAGGGGGAGTAGTACGTGTAATCCTTAACTTCTGGGTGTATAATACGCCATGCATCGCAAAGCTACATATTATACAAAAGCTTCCTGATTTTATTCAGCTTGTTCAGTGAGATGGTGGTTTTGCCTGACCAGAAATCGATGATGGGGTAAGGGCTACATTGTAGTCCTCACAAAAAATGATCACCCCTTGAGACAAGACTATTAGATCATCATGAACAGTGAATGAGATGGAGAACTGCCCCTGATTAGGTGCATATATATTGGCTATTGTATAGTTGGTGCCCTGCATGCTGCAACTCACGAAGATATATCTGTCCTTTGGATCCTCTTTGACTCCTAAGACTTATGAAATAAAATCGCTGCACCCTTCATCTTCATCTCCGGGCTACTGCTATGGCACCAGACAGGTTAGTATCTGCCCCTCAGTGCTGGTAAATGTTTTTTTACTAAAAGGTGTTTTTTTAACATAAAATATGAGCTCTAGATTTGTGCATTTTGTACAGTATTTGGGACCATTTTTCAGGGATATTGAACCCCTTCACATTGAAGGAGGATATCTTAATCACCATCATCCTATTTTATGCAATGTGCCTACTGAGATACCCCTGAGGACCCCCTCCTGTCTTTTACATCCTTCTGGCTAAGCAACATAACAAAACATAGTATACCAGAACAGAGGTATAACTAACAAGTAGCCAACTTTAGACAACAATGGCGTTGAAACTAAGATATGCAGTACCAGACCTGCGGAGGACCAGCAAAAATCGCTAGTGTCCTTCCCTATGTGGGGATCATGTCTGTCAGGACTGAGGACGCTCAGAACCCAGATGAGGACATACACACCAACCCAGCAGGCAGTGTTGCAACTCATCCCTCTTGTTTATTACCAGAATGTCCGCCGAGCACACAAAGGACACATGTTGTGATTTCGTAAATGTCAGGGGACATGTCAGCTGGAATAGCGCACGCTTGCTGAGAGGAGAAAGAGATAGAAAAAAGGCTGAGAGAGAGAGAGAGAGAGAGGAGGGGGGAAAAATGTGGAAAGAGGGGGGGGGGGTGGATATAAAGTAGTGCAACTTATGTTATGGGACCCGATATTTCTACACACCAAACAGTAAACTCTAACCAGCATAATAAAGTATATTTTCTGTTTATACGAGAGCAGTCATCTTGGCTGTTCATAACAGCCGCCTAGACAAGAAGGTTTCATACTCTGGAGGAGCATGAAAAGAAAACATAATAAAAACACCATTGCTCACGGCACGTGGTAAGGCAGGCTCCTTCTCGGATAGTCTCTCAGGTCGTCTCTACTCGGAAGACTCCTTGGGATCATGTGGATTCTTTGTGGCAGTGCTTGCCTTGATGATGCAAGCCTTTTGGGAGGCACCCCACCATCATTGCAGCTGGGGGCTGGCTGTGCCACATACATAGAAGTCCAGTCCGGCAAAAAAATTGGGGGCAGTTCCAAGGCTGTTAAGAAAACGGGCAGGTCCTTTGGAGAGCTAATTGAAAGTATCTTTTTTCCCTTTCTAACCTGCAGAGGGAAAACCTCACTTATAGGTTATATTGTGAGATTGGAGGAGCACCAACAGTGGTTTCATGGTAACTCTGAGGCGCAATGTACGCCTGGAAAAGTCCATGAAAAGATCTTGCTTTCTTCATTATGGACTTTTTGATGGAAAAATAATGCACATGGCAAATAACATCTCTGGGTCTGGACTCGTCCATGCTTTGTGGGTGAAGAGCTCTGTGCGCCCTATTTCAATAGGCTCGTCATCTTTCTTCCCCAGCAGCCTATTGAATATTTTAGTAAGTGTCAATTGCAGGTCCTGTGTCTTACGGGCCTCTAGGAGGTCCCTCACCCTAATACTGTTTCTTCGATTTTTTTCTTCTAAATCGTCCATTTGCTCAATTCAATTCTGTTGCATGCTTTTCTGGTTATCTATGGAGGCTTGCATATCCACGAGCTTGTGTTGCACAGATTCTTGGAAGCTTTCTAGGTTCTGCACTTTGTTCTGTAGCACAATGATGTCGGACTTGACCGGCTGTAGGTCTGAGCACCAAGTGGCTTTCAGATCTTGAGATAGCGCTGATAAATCGCTTTTTACATTCAGTAATGAGGGCAGAGCTTTCAGTTCCAGATGGCTCTTGAGAGCAAGCATTACTTCTGCCACTGGCATTTGCTTAGGCGATGGTATAATATTTTGTCTTTTCTGTGCCCGCAGATCGCCGGATAAGGAGTTAATGGCAAAAAGGTCGGACTCTATGGTCTCTGTTTGGGGCCAAGATTTAACTGGAGACAAATCAGAGTGTGCAAGAGTCACCGATCCAGGGGAGTCAGAAGTGTTAAATAACTGCGGGCTTAATCTATCCACCTCTAGGTGGTCTGAGATTGGAGCTGCAGAAGGATAGTCTGAGCTTCTCCTTCTTTCCTGTCTATTTCTCTTTCCATGGTCAGAATGCTGAGATAGGGAATCATGGCTGATAGTAGTTTCTTGTGAGAGTGCCAGAACATGTGTGGTTGTCATGACGCCATTTTGTACACTCCTGCCCCACTTCACAGGCCCATCCAGGTGGGTTGCAGATCCCTCACCTCCCTCTCCTATGTTAGGGTAGTCTCTGGGGGTGCCCTGGGCTTGATTCATTGGCATGGTGGAAAATCCCGGCTGTGTAGACTGGTGCTGGTCACTTCTGAGTAACGGACTCTGTGGCTGCCTGCTCCCACCACTCGCCACTGCGTGGGCCTCGGTTCCTCTCCCTCCACTATTCGTGCTGTCTCCTATCTGTGACTTCCTCACAGGGTTTGCTCCGGTCCTACTCTCGACTGGGCTGTGGGAGATGAACTGGCATGTCGCTCCATCGCCTGCTGTGCATCCTCCTCCCTGAGTGCCACGCTCTCCTCTCCTGCCCAAAATGGCACCCGCTCCGCTGAACAATCTGCGGAAGCCACCTGCAAGCCCACCAGTGGTGCAAAAAAGATAGAAATTAAGACCTCCAAGTCTTGGAACGGGTCAGCTTGCTTTCCTTGTCGCCTGCGGCGTTTGGGTCCCATTGTTCAGGCTATTAGCCCCTGCTTTATAGTGTGCCCCCGGCAGACCTCGTCAAAGCACGTCTCTACTCTGCCCTGGCCGGACATGCTCCCCCCCTCCCCCTTTTTCATTTTTTGACAAGTTATAACAAAATTTTTGGGATATATATTGTTGTATCAACACGTGAATTTGTTCATGTTAAGTTTGTATGTCTGTTTTTTTGGTTTTTTTTTGCACATTGTCATATATTTCAGTCTACGAATCTCTGTTTATTTCCATTTATCATTTTTTGACAAGTTATACGAAAATTTTTAGGATATATTGGAATATCAGCACATGTGAGTTTGTTTGGTTTGTTTATTGAGGGATGCTCTCTCCCTTTCCTGTTTGAGATCCAAACCTCATTAGTTTGCTAGGGCTTTTAAGGTTTTACTCTTCCTTGTTTAATCATGCCATGAATAAGGACTAGTTTGTCTGAAACGCGTTGGTTTCGCCAGCTGATATGTCGGGCATGTCCATTTTCTTTTTTTCTTTGCTCTAACTTTTTGAATGTAATGGAATAAAATTTGGGATTTTAATTGTCTTTCCACCTATGGGTGTGCTGGATTAGTTTTCTGCTATTGGAGTGAAAACCAGTGGCCCATTAGAATCCACTCCCTGGTGTGTCTTTTATCACTGGATCCACTCCCTCCAGTCATTAAAATCACATTACTGAAATAAAATTTCTTGTGTGGTTCTGGTGGTTGTCTGTAGTTGGGGTATCTACAGACGCTTTTATACTTGCAGCGTGTGAATCTAGCCTCAGACTGTAGGAGACCACGGGATCCTTTGAAGAGGAACTGACTCATTGACTTCTATGGGAGAGTGTTGTGGGAATTTCCTAGTGATCTGGGAAGAAGTCATTATGCAAGGAGGAAGAGGGAGGGAGCTGTGACTATCTCCTATTGCAAATGGTGGATCCAATGTTAGCTACACATTGAGGTGACCTTTAATTGTAATCCTGCTTGTGATGGTAATGACAGGAGACTGCTGAAAAGTGATCTTTACAGAACAGGAAGGATAAACCTCTCATTAGGCTTAGTCCCAAGAGTGAAAACTGAATTTCAGGATTTTTTTGTAGCAAAGCAGAGCAGATATAGCAGAGTTTAGCTTAACCGTGATATCATGATTTTCAGTGTTATTTTTTCTTACAGATGTAGCAGAGAGGAACAGAAAAGATTCATGGCACAGAATACCTCAACTTCGTCAAGACTTTTCAAGAGCAGATAACATGAAAAGCCATGATATCACAGTCAGATTGGACTCTTCTGTATCCGTCAAGCTATTGAAAAGCATTGACAAACTTGAGATAACTTTCTGTGCTAATATAGTGCAATATCTAGCAAGCACAAACGTATGGTCCAGCAGTCCAAAGGCCCAAAAAAATCCAATGTTTATTGAAAAATATTAAAAGAAGACGGCAAACATGCACAGGAGAGATGAATAAAGCTTACGCGTTTCAGGGCCACTGTCCCTTAATCATAGCATGTTTTACACAGGAAACAGGAAGGGTGACATGTAGGAATCTCGCCACGTCGGGGCGCACCTTTCCGCCGGTTTTCCGTCGAAATTTGCTCCTGATTTATGTTGGCACTGGGGCGCGCTCATACATAATATGTAAAGTCCGCCGCGCCTCGCCAGTGTTTGGGGCGCAGTGCGGGACTTAGGCGCAGTGCGGCGCTGCGCCTATGATTCACCGCCCGAGGTAGTGCACTCATACATACTATGTAAAGTCTGCCGCGCCTCGCCAGTGTGTGGGGTGCAGTGCGGGGATATGGGCGCAGTGCGGGGCTGCGCCTCATATTCGCCGTCCGAGGAGGTGCGCTCATACATGCGGGGAAAAGTCCGCCGCGCCTCGCCAGTGATTGGGGCGCAGTGCGGGACTTAGGTGCAGAAGGGACTGCGCCCAAGATGTGTTCCGTTTCGAGAAAAATGCTGGAAAACAGCGAAAAATCATTAAAGATGTCCGTGCGGAGTATGAAAAAAAATCGCCTTTATAAAGGCGTAAAACATTGTCAGAAAAGAGCTCAAACTTCAAAAATAAAAAATAATAAAAAAAAATCCCTTTCCAAAAATCTAGACCGACGATATATCAAGAATTAGGATATTGGAAATTGCCGGGAAATACAGTAATACAAATTCTGAAAGCTATTCTCATTGGTCAGCAGAAACCGGCCAATCAGAATAGGAGCGACAGTGAACCAATAAAACCTATGGAGAACTATTGACCAATCAGAATCAAAGGCGGGACAGTTCAAAATACAGTAAAAATGCAGAAAAGAGCGGATTGGCTGAGCTAGCGGGGGCTTGCCTATCTCGGCCAATCAGAATAGGAGCGACAGGGACCCATTATAGCCTATGGAGAAGTTTGAACCAATCAAAATCAAAGGCGGGACAGTGCAAAATACAGTAAAAGTGCAGAAAAGAGCTGATTGGTTGAGCTAGCGGGGGCTTGGCTATCCCAGCCAATCAGAGCGCGAGCTACTTCTCCCATTGTAGTCTATGGAGAGATCGGCGCAATGAAATCTCGGCTCTCAGCGCCGTGCGTCGTGGAGCATGAATAAAAAAATCATTTTTATTAGTTGTAAAATATTCTCTGAAAAAGAGCTCAAACCTTCTATAAACATAAATCAATTAAATCCCGAACAACGCGTTTGTCGCCGAGAACGGAGCTACATAAAGAATTGCAATAGAGAGAATTGCCGGGAAATACAGTAATTCAAATTGTTTAAGCTCTTCTGATTGGTCGGCATAAACCAGCCAATCAGAATAGGAGCAACAGTGGCCCATTCTAACCTATGGAGCAGAATTGACCAATCAGAATAGGAGCGACAGGGACCCATTCTAACCTATGGAGAAATATTAACCAATCATATTCAAAGGCGGGACAGTTCAAAATCACATAATAAGAATGTAGCCTTTCTCTTATTCACGCTAAGTATGCTGAGCACTGCTCTGAATTTGGGTTCTCCACTCCCACTAAGGTACTCAAATGCAATGTAGATCGAGCCAGTGCATTAAAATCGTAATATCTTTAATAACTTCATTAAAAGATAGACATTAACCCGTGATTCACAGTATGTCCCGTACGTAGCCAGACTGAAATAAAGCATATACTTAGCCAATAAGTAGCGGCAAGCCTGTCGTTCAGAGTCCGTTCATGGCGCCGCTCCTGGCGTAGCGAGCGTTGAGACGCCGGCAATCGAGCAGGACAGAGCGACTCGTGGACGTTTCGGGGATAGCTCCTCCCCTTCCTCAAGCACGTCGATCACAAGGGTTGGTCTAGTATATATACACAATTAAAACCAACATACACACATATACAGCAGAGAACTGGGTGCTACCAATACACATTTAGTACCTATACAATGCTAACAAGCAAATACATACTATTGATGCAATTCAGAGAAAGACCCGTAAATTGAGGCTCTCATTTAACCCTTTCGGTGCTAATGCTTCTAAGAGGGAAATCCAATACGCTTCTCGTTTTAGCAATTTTACAGGTAACTGGGTTTGATCTTCACATATAACTTTCTCTAAAATGTACCACTTTAATTCAGAAATCCCATGTTTAGCCAAGGCAAAATGCCTGGCAACAGTTGTTTCGCCATATGTTTTTTTCTTCTTTTCTTCCTCTCTAATTCCAGAATTATCATTTTTAGATGTTATTTGCTTATTAAATGTGCGAATAGCAGAACGATGCTCATTGAGCCTAACTTTTACTGGTCTTATTGTCTGTCCGACATATATGTATCCACAGGGACATTTAAGCATATAGATAACACCGCTGCTGTCACAGGTATGGAACCCTTTAATATTGATAGCATGCCCCTTAGTCGGATGGCAAATGGAGTCACCCTTAATTATAGAAGCGCAATTCTGGCACTTAAGGCATGCAAAGGTGCCAGCTCTAACACTTCTTAGCACTTTTTGGGTTTTTTTTACGATTATCTTGCTTCTTTAAATCGGAAGATACAAGCTGTTGCCCAATAGTTCTCCCTTTTTGATATACCCAAACCGGGGTGTCTCTAAATAAATGGCCATATTTCTCATCAGCCCGCAGAATTTTCCAATGTTTGAGGATAGTTTGTCTAATCATACCTGCATGCCTATCGTATGTGGACTTGTACATAAATCGATTAAATTTTCTCTTTTTATTACGATTACTTGTCAATAGATTCTCTCTCGGTAAGGCTGATACTTCCATTGCAATGTGTGTCAACTCCTCTTGGTTATATCCTCGATCTTTAAACTTTCCAAGAATGTTTTTGACACCCTCTTGGTATCTTGTCTCATCGGAGCATATACGTCGCGCCCTCATAAGCTGGCCTCTAACTATACCTCTAAACGTTTGGGGTGCATGCTGGCTAGAGCGCAATAGTACATTGTTACAGTCAGACTCCTTAGAGTACAATGAGGTGTGTAGGGACCCGCCATTTTTTTCAACTAGAACATCCAAATATGGTATAGCAGTATTGTTCTTGGTAAGTGTAAACTGGATAAGGGGTTGGACGCCATTCAGATATGCGACGAAGTCATCAAGCTGTGCCTCGGATCCAGTCCACAGCATGAAGACATCGTCGACATATCTGTACCAGCACTTCATGTGTTCTTTTTGTGGGGCCGAAAATACAAATTTATTCTCAAAAAATCTCATATAGAGATTAGCATAGCTAGGGGCAACAGGAGACCCCATAGATGTCCCCTGTTTCTGTAGATACATCTCCTCCCCAAATCGGAAAAAATTCTTTGTAAGGACAATGTCTAAGAGCTGCAAGAGGAAGGCTACCTGAGAATTTGTCAGATCAGAATTTTGGCACAAAACCTCGTGTACTGCATTAACACCATCATCCATAGGGATGCTAGTGAATAGTGATTTGATATCAAGGGTGCACAACCAGTTGACATTAGTGCACTCAATATTCCCTATAGATCTTAGAAATTGTCCAGTATCATGTAAGATATATTTCTCTTTCTTAATTACTGGCTGTAAAAACGTGTCCAAGTAAGTAGATAAAGGTTCCAACAATGAATCTACCCCGGAGACGATAGGTCGTCCCGGGGGATTACTTAAGGACTTATGGACCTTAGGGACAATATAGAAGATGGGTACCCGTGGATTAGTTTTTATTAACATTTTCATAACCTGTTCAGTAATGTTCCCTCTATCTACAGCTTCCCTCAAGGTGTCATGAATTAATGTAGCTATTTCCTGTGTAGGGTCTACCTCCAATTTCTTATATACCTGCTGATCTGATAACTGCTTATTAGCCTCTTGTAAATATGCAGTGGAATCCATGATAACAGAAGCCCCCCCCCCTTATCTGCTTTTTTGATTATAAGGGACTGATCTCTCCTCAACTCTTGTAATGCTATCTTTTCACATCTAGACATGTTGTTTTTAACTGACTGTTTACACTCACTTTGCCACCTCTGGGTAACCTCTTTGATAACAAGTTGTTGAAATACTTCTAAAGAAGGACAGTTAACTACTGGATCGAACTGACTTTGCTTTTTTAATTTATTAGGCAATGCCTTATCACCTGACTCCACTGAATTGGCCTGTTCCTGTGGAAAAAACATTTTCAGACGAATATTACGACAAAACTTGAAAAAATCAACATTAAAATCGAAAAGTTCATTTTCATAATGGGGGGACAAAATTTAAATCCCTTTTTGTTAAACCGCTAATTGCTCAGGGGTTTAAAGTCTTAGTTTAAATATTAAACGCTAATATGATTTTTTTTTGGTTGGGGGGTGGGTTTTTTTTTTGGGGGTTTTTTTTTGTATTTGTTTTTCCCCTGTTGGTTTTGGGAGCACCCTCCAATAGGAATTTCAATGGGGTCCTCTAAAAAAATTTCCCCCTGCTTCGATTGGGAAAGTTTTATCTCCCCTTTTCGTCCTACATTCCCATTGTGAACCCCCATCCTCCGCTCCCGAAAACGCTGGGAAATCCCAAAAAAATTTTTTAACCCCCCGTGGTTAAACATACGATATTGGCCCCCTTTCTTCACCATGTATTTCACCAAAGGGCCATTAGCATAGTCTTTTGTATCTCTACAAATTCTTTAGTTTTTTTTTTGTAAAAAGATGGTTTTTAACTTGTCAATTTTTGGTTTTAAATTTCCCTGATTAAAGCGATTTTAAAATTTTTCCCAAAAGTTTCATTTCTTTTACACCTTCCCCTTCGTCTTAAAATCTCCTTGTTTTTTGTAAAATGGCTATTTTAAGATTTTTGCAAAAAATAGATTTTCAAAAATTTTAATTTGGGGTATCGATTACTAAAAAGCTGTCCCCCTTTTTCCTTTATTTTGATCTTTTGGAAAAAATTGGCTTGGGAATGGGCTAAAGCGGCCCCCGGGGGTTTCGGGGCTGCTTAATATTCCCGTGAGTGAGATGCATGGGGGACAAACTTTTTTTGTTTTTTTTTTCTTTTGTAAGCCGCTGCGGGGAATTAAATTGGTGGGGTTTATTTTCTATTTTTGGGTCCCAAACCCGCCCCTGTCTCTGCGGGAAAAAATCTGTGACATTCGTTTAAAAAAAACAGGGAAAATCTCTGCTTCGATTTCCAGTGCTTTTGCCCATAACTTTAAACGAAAAAATGTAAAACGGCAAGACAAAACAAAGGCCAAAGGGGAAACAAAAATCACTTTAAAAAGAATGTTCCCTTTTTCTTTTTCACGCTAAGGGATGCTGAGGAAGTTTTGGGAAATTTTTGGGGTTTTCCACTCCCACGTTTTGGGACTCAAATGCTTTTTAATCGAGCCCAGAGATTTAAAAACGTAATTTTCTTTTTAAAAACTTCATTAAAAGATAGACATTAACCCGTGTTTTCAGTATGTCCCGGTACGTAGCCAGACGAAAAAAAGCAAATTTTCTTGCAAATAAATTGCGGCCCAAACCTGCCCTTCAGGGGTCCATTCATGGCGCCCTCCTGGCGTTTTGCGAAGGGGTTTTAGAACCCCCCAATCGGGGCAGGACAGAGCGACTCATGGACGTTTCGGGGATAGCTCCTCCCCTTTCCCCAAGGGCCCCTTCCCATCAAAAGGGGGTTGGGTTTTAGTATTTATAAACAATTAAAACCAAACAAACACACCTTTAAGCGAGAACTGGGGGGCTACCAAAACATTTTTGTAACCCATACAATTGGGTAACAACAAAAAAAAATTTTTGATGCAAATTTAGAGGAAAAAAAAACCCGTTTTAAAATTTAGGGCTTCATTTAACCCTTTCGGGTTTCTAATGCTTTTAAAGGGAAACCAATACGTTTCTTTTGGTTTTTAAAAAAAATTTTTTTGGTTAAAAAGGGTTTGGGTCTTCACAAAATTTTAAATTTCTTAAAATGCCCCCACTTTAATTCGAAAACCCCTGTTTAGCCAAGGCAAAAAAGCCCCCGGGAACAGTTGTTTCGCCATATGTTTTTTTTTTCTTTTCTTCCTCTCCCAATTTCCGAATTTTTTTTTTTAATGTTTTTTCTTAAATTAAAAAGGTTTTCGAATTTTGCAAGGGAAAAGATTGGGTCATTTTGGGCCTTTCTTTTTTTGGGGCTTATTGTTTGTCCGACATTATGTATCCCAAGGGCTTTTAAAGCATAAAGATTTAAAACCCGGGGGGTGCTGTCCCCCGGTTGGGCCCCCCTTTTAAAATTGAAAGATTGGCCCCCTTGAGATGGCAAATGGGGGGGAAACCCTTTTTAAATTTTGAAGCGCAATTTGGAATTAAGGAAAGCGGTGGGCCAAACCCCTAACACTTCTAAGGGACGGGTTTTGGTTTTTTTTTTTCCCATTTTTCTTGCTTTTTTAAAAACCGGAAGATACAAGGGTTTCCCCAAAAGTTTTTCCCCTTTTTTTATTTTTCCCCAAAACCGGGGGGGGGTCTCTAAATAAATGGGCCCCCCCAAATTTTTTCATCAAACCCGCAGAATTTTCCTTTTTTGGGGGAAAAGTTTGTCTATAAAACCTGCAGCCCATCGTATGTTTGGCTTTTACAAAATCCCATTAAAAAATTTTTTCTTTTTATTTCATTATTGTCAAAAAGATTCTCTCGGTAAGGCTTTACTTCCAATTTTAATGGGTGTCAATCCCCTTGGTTTAATCCTCGTTTTTTTAAAAATTTCCAAGTTTTTTTTTGACACCCCCTTGGATCTTGTTTTCATCCCGGGGCTATAGTCGCCCCTCATAAATTTGGGCCCCTAAAATATACCCCCTAAACGGGTTTTGGGGGGAAAGGGCTAGAGCGCAATAGTACATTGTTTTCAGTCAGATCCTTAAAAGTACAATGAGGTGAGGGGGAACCCCCCATTTTTTTTAAATTTTGAACTCCAAATAGGGTTTTTGCTATTGTTCTTGGTAAGTGAAAAAGGGGTAAAAAAAAGGGGGGGGACCCCCATTCCCCGATATGCGAAGAAGTCAAACAAGTGTGCCTGGATTTGGCATCCCACAGCTTTAAGAAAATGTCCGGCATTTCTGTTTCCCACTTCATGTGTTCTTTTTTTTTGGGGGCCCAAAAAAAACAAAATTTTTTCAAAAATTTTTAAAATAGAAAATTTAGCCAAACTAGGGGGAAAAAGGAGAACCCCCTAGGGTCCCCCGAATTTGGGGAAAACAAAATTTTTTCCCCAAAACGGAAAAAAAAAAAAATTTTTGTAAGGACAATGTCTAAGGGCCCGCAAAAAAAGGGAAAGGTAACCTTAAGGAATTTGTCAGATCAGAAAATTTTTGGGACAAAACCTGTGTACGGGATTAACACCCCTCATTTCCAAAAGGGTTTTAAATGAATTTTGTGATTTTTTAACAAGGGTCCCCCCCAACCCCGGGTTTTCATTGTTCACTCAAAATCCCTATAGATCTTAGAAATTGTCCGTATCATGAAAGATATTTTTTCTTTTTTAATTCTGGCTGTAAAAACGTGTCCCAAGTAAGTGGGAAAAGGTTTTCCAAAAAATGAATCTAGCCGGGGGCATCGTACGGGGTTGGTCTAGTATTATACCAATTAAAACCCCAAAACACACTATACAGCAGAGAAACTTTTTTGCTAAAAACACATTTATCCCTATACAATGCTAACAAGAAAATACATATTTGTGCAATTAGAGAAGACCGTAAATTGAGGTCTCATATCGTTAAATGAAGTTTTAAAAATATTTAGTTTTTAAATGCTCTGGCTCGATCTACATTGTTTTGAGTCCCTAAGGGGAGTGGAGAAACCCAAATTCAGAGAGTGCTCAGCATACTTAGCGTGAAAAAGGGAGAAAAAGGCTCTTCTTATTATTGATTTGTTTCTCCATTGGCCTTTTTTTTGTGCTTGTACGATCTTATGTCTTTTGAAGTTTATAGCAATGCCTGGCAATCGAGCAGAGGTTTTGTTTTCTGAAACAGAATGACAAGATTTTATTAAACAGAGAAGCTGGTCGGGGGTGGACCCAAAAAAAGGATGAAACACCAAGTAATTACCCGCAGCGGCTTGAGCATTTGAGAAAAAAAGAAGCAAGCCTGTTGTCTCATGTATCTGCACTCACTGAATATGTGAAGGCAGCCCGCATACCGAGGGGCCGGCTAGCCCCCTTTCAGCCCAATTTTTTTGCCGAAAAGGGGAAAATATAAGGAGAAATGGACAGCTATTAGTAATCGATACTCCATTGAACTTATGTATCTATCGTTGCAACATCTTCAAATAGCCATTGTACAAATACAAGGAGATATTAAGACTGTAGAGGAAGAGTGTAAAACAAATGTATCTATTGAAGAGTTTAATCGCATTAAACAGGAATTAAAGACCAACATTGACAAGTTGAAATCCATGCTGTTACAAAACAAACTAAAGAAGTTTGATAGAGATATAAAGGACTATGATAATGGCCGTGTGTGTATACATGGCTGAATGAAAGGAGGGCAATATTCGTATGTTTAGAAAACCCCAAAGGAGGTAAAAAATGGTTGGCAGGGTTCAGCTCATGCATCAGGAGCGGATGATGGTGGTTCACAGGTTAGGGAAATGTAGGTTCGACTATGGGAGATATAATCAATTCATCGAAGCAGAGGGATTGTGTTTTAGAGAGCCCAATTGCAAAGTAGAAGTGGAGGCGTGCAAGCAGCAGAACAAGCACGGAAAAGCAGTCATACAAGGAAATACCCCCAAAAAAACTACCACGGAGCCCGAAGAAAAAAAAACAGTATTAGCTGGGATGGAGTATATTTCATCTAAGACGATTACCCTGAGCAAATTATGCGTGGTTATCAATAGGCACTGATTCGTTCCGCATTTTGAAAATGAACTTTGTCGTTTTTAAATGTTTATTTTTTTCAAGTTTTTGTCGTAATATTCGTCTGAAATGTTTTTTCCACAGGAACAGGCCAATTCAGTGGAGTTCGAGAGTGAGTAAGGTTGCCTAATGTAATTAAAAAAGCAACGGTCAGTTCGATCCAGTAGTTAACTGTCCTTTTTAGAAGTATTTCAAGCAACTTGTATCAAGAGGTTACCAGAGGTGGCAAAGTGAGTCCGTATACTCATCTAGCTCAGTAAAACAAATGTCTTAGATGTGAAAAGATAGCAATTACAAAGAGTTGAGGCGAGATCAGTCCCTTATAATCAAAAAAAGCAGATAAAGGGGGGGGGCTTCTGTTATCTTGGTTTCCACTGCCTATGTTTACAAGGAGGTACTAAGCAGTTATCAGAATCAGCAGGTATAAATAGAAATTTGGAGGTGACTACACAGAAATAGTACTGTAGATTTACTTTCATGAACCTTGGAGGGGAAGCTGTACGTAGATTGGGGAGGGACACCATTACTGAAACAGGTTATGAAATGTTATTTAAATCTGAAGTCGGCAGCGGTTGTACCCATGTTATATTGTCCCTAGGTCCATAGTCCTTAAGTAATCCCGGGACGACTATCGTCTCGGGGCTAGATTTCATGTTGGAATCTTTTATCTACTTACTTGGAACGTTTTTACAGCGAGTAATTAAGAAAGAGAATATATCTTACATGATATTGAAACAATTTCTAAGATCTATAGGGGATATTGTGTGCATAATGTCAACTGGTTGTGCACTTGATACTCAAATCATATTACTAGGCATCCCTTTGGATGATGGTGTTATGCAGTACACGAGTTTTTGTGCGCACCAAAACTCTGATCTGACACAATTCTCAGGTAGCCTTCCTCTTGCAAGCTCTTAGGGTCATTGTCCTTTACAAAGAATTTTTTTGGCACGATTAGGGAGAGAGGTTATCTCCAGATACAGGGATCCTCTATGGGTTCTACTGTTTGCCCCATTAGCTATGCTGTAATTCTTCTATATGAGAGGTTTTTTTGAGAATAAATTTGTATTTTCGGGCCACAAATAGAACTCATGAAGTGCTGCGGTACAGATAAGTCGAAGATGTCTTTCATGCTGTGGACTGGATCCGAGGCACAGCTTGATGACTTCGTCGCATATCTGAAATGGCGCCAACCCCTTATCCAGTTTACACTTACCAAGAACAATACTGCTATACCATATTTGGATGTTCTAGTTGAAAAAAAGGGCGGGCCCTACACACCTCATTGTACTCTAAGGAGTCTGACTGTAAAAATTTGTACTATTGCGCTCTAGCCAGCATGCACCCCAAATTTTTAGAGGGTTATAGTTAGAGGCCAGCTTATGAGGGCGTGACGTATATGCTCCGATGAAAACAAGATCCCAAGAGGGTTGTCAAAAACATTCTTGGAAAGTTTAAAGGATCGAGGTATAACCAAGAGGAGTTGACAAACTTTGGGCAATGGAAGTATCAGCCTTACCGGGGAAGAGAATCTATTGACAAGTAATCGTAATAAAAAAGAGAAAATTTAATCGATTTATGTACAAGTCCACATACGATAGGCATGCAGGAAAGGGATTAGACAAACTATCCTCAAACATTGGAAAATTCTGCGGGCTGATGAGAAATATGGCCATTTATTTAGAGACACCCCGGTTTGGGTATATCAAAAAAGGGAGAACTATTGGGCAACAGCTTGTATCTTCCGATTTAAAGAAGCAAGATAATCGTAAAAAAAAACCAAACAGTGCTAAGAAGTGTTAGAGGGGTACCTTTGCATGCCTTAAGTGCCAGAATTGCGCTTCTATAAATTAAGGGTGACTCCATTTTGCCTTTCCGACTAAGGGCTGCTATCAATTATTAAAGGGTTCCATACCTGTGACAGCAGCGGTGTTATCTATATGCTTAAATGTCCCTGTGGATTACCATATAGGGTCGGACAGACAATAAGACCAGTAAAAGTTAGGCTCAATGAGCATCGTTCTGCTATTCGCACATTTAATAAGCAAATAACATCTAAAAATGATAATTCTGGGAATTAAGAGGAAAAAAGAAGAAAAAAAAACATATGGCGAAACAACTGTTGCCAGGCATTTTGCCTTGGCTAAACATGGGATTTCTGAATTAAAGTGGTGCATTTTAGAGAAAGTTATATGTGAAGGATCAAACCAGTTACCTGTAAAATTGCTAAACGAGAAGCGTATTGGATTTCCCTGTTAGAAGCATAAGCACCGAAAAGGGTTAAATGATAGCCTCAATTTACGGGTCTTTCTCTGAATTGCATAAATTTAGTATGTATTTGTTTGTTAGCATTGTATAGGTACTAAATGTGTATTGGTAGCACCCAGTTCTCTGCTGTATATGTGTGTATGTTGGTATTTAATTGTTGTATATATACTAGACCAACCCTTCCCTGGATCGACGTGCTTGAGGAAGGGGAGGAGCTATCCCCGAAACGTCCACGAGTCGCCCCTGTCCTGCTCAAATTGCCGGCGTCTCAACGCTCGCTACGCCAGGAGCGGCGCCATGAACGGACTCTGAACGACAGGCTTGCCGCTACTTAGTTGCTAAGTATATGCTTTATGTCTGTCTGGCTACGGTCGGGACAGACTGTGAATCACGGGTTGATGTCTATCTTTTAATGAAGTTATTAAAGATATTACGATTTTAATGCACTGGCTCGATCTACATTGCATTTGAGGACAGTTCAAAATACAGTAAAAAGGCAGAAAAGAGCTGAATTGGTTGAAGCGGTGGGGCTCGTCCAGCTTAGCCAATCAGAAGGCAGCAGTACTTTCTCATAGAGTTCTATGGGGAAAAGAAATTCAGAGCGAGCTCTGTGATTGGCTAAGTTAAAAGGCGCCGTTATTGGACCAAATGGGAGAGCGAGCGACCCCTCCTATGGGTTTTCTAATTCAATCTGAAATAAAACTGTACAATGGCCGAAATCCAAATGATAAAAACACAGAAGTTGTCCCGATGTGTATATAAAATGAATAATAATATGGGGGTAAAAAAAAATAAATAATTCACTAAAATCATTTGTATTTCTTTATTTTCGTTACACCAATACTATAGATCCTTGGCTAACGAAACTAAAGAAATAAACATGATTCAGGGCCGCAGAAGGAGTCGGAGCCAAAGTGAGAGAAGCTGGGATCCTACCCACAACAACAGTCAGGGCAGGCATCGGCGCCTGCGCACCAACGGTGCCACAGGACCCGCCGCGCCTGCGCCGAAAGAATTGAGACCGGAGCGGACAGAGCTAGAACAGTGACAGCATGGGCGGTCGGCGCAATACATAATAACATATGCAAACATGCCTCATAACTCTGATGCAGAGGACAGAAACCTGAGATAAAAAAAAACTAAATAAAATACAAATAACAAAACCTCAAACAAACAAGAGTGAGCCCACAAAATATAAGTCATATGAAACAGAAAAATAAAAACATGAAACAAATGAGAGCAAATATGACAGATGTGCACAACATGTAATGAATATATTGTAAGCAACCAGCAGGAAAGATAGTGGATGGAAAATATGTGCCAGGTAGGATGCTACAAATAGTAGGGAAGTTCCAGGGAAGCCAGTCCAGTGGTACATCCCGCCTTTTTTAAAAGTCTGAAGGGCAGCAGGAGAACTGCACAGTGGGGCCCCCAAGGAATCGGATTTGGTGGAGGAAAACAGCAGTATAGTTAAGTAACCATAGGTTACTTAGATGTTTGTGTATTTTATTTGCTGCTGTGCAACTTTATTGGGCGCTTTTTATGAACGGCTGTAGCGTGGGTGGAGAGGCGTTCACCCTCCCGGGCCGGGCTTTTACCGGTATCCCTAGGCCTTTAAAGCCTGTGGAGGAAGAGACCATGTGAGAGAGTTAACCTGATGCTAAAAGAGTGTTTGGAAGCACTTGTCTCCAGAGAGTGCTGAGCAGGAGAGAGGAGTCTGTTACGGACCCCTGAAACAAACCTGTGGGTCTTCAACCAAGGAAGTTCACCAGCCACACGGTGGAGTGCATGTTTGGTTTCCTTTTTGATGCTGGACTTAACCTTTGTTTTGCTGTGTGTTATACGGCTGAACTAAGCCTGCTGCAATAGACTTTATGTTATTACTGCTGTTTGTTTTGCCGGTGAAAAATAAGACCCTGTATTTTGTTGCAACCTACCCGCTTGTGCCGGCCTCTGTGACCGCTAGTCCCCACAATATGGAGAGAAAAAAAAAAAAACTATAATGAAGTACTGAAACAACCAAACCTATAACAAAACCTGGAATATATACATCGGTAATGATAAAGAATTTCATTTCGTATGTTGAGGCCATGAGGCCACATAGTGTTTAGAGTTACGATCCAAAAGGCTTCTCTGTCACGTAATCGATAAATAAGATTGCCTCCTCGTTTGGCTAAATGGACCTTCTCTATAGCAAATGCCCTAAAAAATCTATTGCTAGATTGGTGAGAATTGATAAAATGTCGTGCAGCATTAGAAATATTGCGATTGACAGGATTTTCGATGTAGTTGAGATGTTCACATACTCGAACTTTAAATTTGCGTGTGGTGGAGCCAACATAATACAGGTGACAGTGTGTACATTCAATGATGTAAACTACAGAAGCAGAGTTACAATTGAGATATTGTTTAATATTATAACGCTGCCCCTGAGATTGAAAGGACTGAGTGACCTGAGAAAAAGAGCAAGTCTTACAAGGGTATGACCCACACTTATAAAATCCCTGATGTTTAAGTCAATTAGTAGAGGGTTGAGGGGGTCGTACAGAATTGGGGCCAATAGACTGCCTATGGTACGGGGACGTCTGGCTACTACTCTGCAGCCTTGTGCCAAAATATTTTTTTGCAAGTCATCTTCAAAAAGTATAGGTAAGTATTTATAAAAAATATTTTTTATGGATGAGAAGTGTGTGTTATAATCCACTACCAATGTGGGAATGTTTGGGACCCTGTTGCGAATATAAAAGATGTTTTCGACTTTTGCGATCAACAATGTGTTGCGCACGTTTAATAACCACGTGGGTAGCCTCTGGCAGAAAGGCATTGCTGAATGTTGTGAGATTCACTAATGAAATTTTGTTGTGACGAACAGTTGCATTTGGCACGGGTTAACTCCCCGACAGGGATGGGAATACGTGTATGTTTGGGATGATAACTGCGGTAGTGTAGAATGGTGTTACCGCTAACCGGCTTTCGGAAAGTTTTGAATATAATGGTCGGGGGTGCCTGTTAATGTTAGGTCTAAAAAAGAAACTTGTGTGGAAACAAAGGTGATGGTGAATTTAAGGTTTAGAGGATTGTTATTTAAAAATTCTGCAAATAACAGACATCTGTCATATGAACTCTTCCATATGAACAACATATCATCTATATACCTACCATACCACTGGACGTCCAAAAAAAAGGATTGGTTTCAGAAAAAATATACATGTACTCGAACCAGGACATAACTAAATTAGCAACGGATGGTGAAAATTTGGCTCCCATGCAAACCCCACGTAACTGTAATTAAAAATGTTTATCAAAAAGAAAAAATTGTGGATCATGAGAAACCGAACTGTCAAAAGTAAAAATTGCTGCAAATCACCAGAAAAATCGCTATATTGAACAAAATGAAATTCAAGAGCCAAAAGTGCGACGTCCACTGGTATGGAGGTTTACAGGGATTCCACGTCACAACAGATCCACGAAAAGTGTGAATGCCAAATGATTTTGTCCATAGTCTGCAGGACATCTCTAGTGTCCTGCAGATAGCCAGGGACACGGCGCACCAACGGCTGAAGAAGACAATCAAGCCATTCACATAATGGTTCTAACATAGAACCTATGCCTGACACAATAGGTCGCATAGGAGGGCAGGTTATTGACTTGTGTACTTTTGGTAGACCATAAATGAAAGGAACAACAGGGTCCGTGACACGCAAATGTTCACAGCAAATAGATGATAATACGCCAAGAGATAAACCTTCATCAAGTAAAGAAGCAAGTTGTGTCTTTTATAGATTAGTAGGATTGGTACGTAATACCTGGTAAGTATTAGTATCGGAGAGCAGGGGCAACATTTGAGATTGGTACATATCATTGGTCATGATCACTATAGAGCCGCCTTTGTCCACCATTCTAAAAGTAAGTTGTGCCATATTTTGAAGCTCAAAGAGGGCCTTTTTATTTTTGGCAGAAAAATTTGAAGGAAGAAAAGAGGCGGAGGCTGGCTGTTGTAATAAAACTAGATCTTGCATGACCAAAGTTTGAAAAGTACTCATACAGTCAGTCCTAGACTGTATGGGATAGTAAGAAGAATTTTTACCTCTGAATGAGGAACATGAAATGCTAGCGGAGTTGTTGTCCGTGCTCTCCGACGCCAATTCCTGCAAATACAATAAAGACATTTGTTCATCAAAGTTTAAACCTGAAAATTAATTAATAGTAGATGCATTAATTGCTGCAGGGTTAGTAGCGTCAGCATTGAAAAAATGTTCTCTTCTTAAAGTTCTCCAATTTAGATTCAATCATAGCAATCTCTGTGGATAAGCTGTCAAATTGCTCCTCTTCATGCTTGATAATCAGCTGAATCAAACAATGTGAGCACTCACTCAGTATTTGGTTCCAATCGGACACAAAAGCATTGGAGTATGTGGTAGTAGGGAGTTTCTTTAATCTCAATCCACGAGGTATCATTTGTTTCTGTGCATATTTCTTAAGGGTGGTAAGGTCCCACCATACCTTTAACTCCCGGATTGAGCATTTCTCCAATTGTTTGAGCAACAAACGTAAGTCCTGCTGCTGCAATACACCCTGTGAACATACCCCAAGGGTATGTTCACACAGAGTCTTTTAGACCAGATTTCAGAGCATAATTGCGCTGCAAAATGCCTCAAAATACAGCCTGTAACTATAGTAATCATAGCTCTGATAGATAGCTATGAATTACCTCAGTTTTCCCTGGTGCGTACTGTGCGAGAATAATAGAAGTGAATGGGCCAGCCTCTGCCCCCTTTTTAGAAGTACATGCTGGCCAGCACGCACTTCTAAAAAGCCTGGCGTTTTGCAACACGTGCAGTACGTGCCGCAATACGCTGTGTGAACATACACTAGGGGTTCGGAGACCTTTCAGCCTAATACTAAACCTTACAGATCTCTGGGTGTTTTGTAGGTCAGGTTGGCCACCATTCTTTGCCCCATCATACTATGGTTTTGTCAGGGCTGGGCAGCGCTCGGCTTGCAGGGAGGAAGAGTCTGCTGCAGCTGATCAGCGACCCCAACCTGATACACATGCTGCTGACAGCTCTATGAGTGACAGACGCCCAGCCACTCCTGACAGGGGGCGTGTCACACCAGCCAATGGGAGGACCCAGCGGCCGCTCCAATCAGCTACAGGGGCGGTATCCAGGAATCCCATTTAAATTCCCTGAAGGCTGAGTGCAGCGCCTGTGATATTTCTGGCTACCTTGTGTTACTTGTTCTTTATATTGTGTTTTGCTTATCCGTATACCTGACCTCGGCCTGTTCTCCTGACCCCGGCTTGTCTCCTGATTTTGTACCTTGCTCCCGTTCGTGTTTGACCTCGGCTTGTTTACGTTTATCCCTCTGGTTCTGATTTGTGGCTTTGGCGTTCCTATTTGATATTGACCCGATCTGTCTGACTATTCTACTTCCTCACATCCCCAGCACTTTAGCAGAGCATGGACTGTCGCCCAGTTGCCGTCTTCCGCCTAGGGCAGCACGTCAAGCAGGCAGGGACAGTGGGCTGGGTTCCAGTTAGGGCTCACTGCACCTCCCTTGACGTCACAGGCTGAAACCGTTACTGCTCTACCCTCACTATGGACCCCATGACAGCTCTGGTAGAGCAGATGCAGGGGCTAACCCATCTAGTCCAGGATCTGGCGCTGAGGGTAGAACAACAGGAGACTACCCCAAGTCAGAGGGTCCCTGCACTACCTTCCCCTCCTGTAGAGCCCCCTATCCAGTTGCCTGACAGGTTCTCAGGCAACAGGAAGGCCTTTGTGGCATTTAGAGAGGGTTGTCGCCTGTATTTTAGGCTCCGCCCACTTACCTCGGGAAATGAGGAACAAAGGGTGGGGATTGTTATGTCCTTACTTCAGGGTTCCCCCCAGGAGTGGGCATTTTCGTTACCGCCTGACTCACCTGACTGTCTTCTGTGGACAGGTTCTTTGCCGCTTTAGGGGTACTCTTTAATGACTCAAACAACAATTAACCAATACCTTCAGGCAAAAATATATAAAATATAACTTTTATTTACTTATACCGATAAAATAGGGGTGAACCTAACACACCCTACAATATTCCCTATCAAATTACTCACTAAACTAATTAGGAAGAAAACAGAGCACCCGCCCTGAAAAAGGCAACCCCGTACCCCTAGGATGACTAAACCCTATACGTCCCTTGGACAGACCCTACACACTTATCACCATATACTATACCACAAAGACTAAAACATACACATAACCTGACCAAAAACCATACTGTGCCAAAGTGCAAATGTACACCCAAAAAAACTACAATACATATCCCAAACATATCCCAAACATATCCCAACGCGTTTCCCCCACTAGTTACGTGGGTTCATCAGGGGACGGTGGAATAAAAAACCAAGTATCAGATTTTAATCAAGAATCAAGATAGTCAAAAGTACAATCGAATATCAAAATATCAATTAATAAGAGAGTCAGTGCTCACGTCCCATTGGATTGGGGTATATTGAAATGCGGGTCCCGATACTCCATGTGGATCCCACCGCTAAGCGCCGGCGTTTAGCGTGGGATCCACATGGAGTATCGGGACCCGCATTTCAATATACCCCAATCAATGGGACGTGAGCACTGACTCTCTTATTAATCTGATATTTTGATATTCGATTGTACCTTTTGACTATCTTGATTCTTGACTGCATCTGACTACTTGGTGTTTATTCCACCGTCCCCTGATGAACCCACGTAACTAGTGGGGGAAACGCGTTGGGATATGTTTGGGATATGTTTCGGGATATGTATTGTAGTGTTTTTGTGTACATTTTGCACTCTGGCACAGTAGTGGTATTTGGTCAGGTTATGTGTATGTGTTAGTCCTTGTGGTATAGTATATGGTGATAAGTGTGTAGGGTCTGTCCAAGGGACGTCTAGGGCTTAGTCATCTTAGGGGTACGGGGTCGCCCTTTTTCAGGGCGGGTGCTCTGTTTTCTTCCTAATTAGTTTAGTGAGTAATTTGATAGGGAATATTGTAGGGTGTGTTAGGTTCACCCCTATTTTATCGGTATAAGTAAATAAAAGTTACATTTTATATATTTTTGCCTGAAGGTATTGGTTAATTGTTGTTTGAGCTATTTGTATATATAATACCGGGCCCACATATCTAGGGGTACTCTTTTTTCCCTGTATAACAAAGAGGTTAGTAGCTTGTTTAGTACTCTTTAATGACCCAGATAGGGAAGCTGTGGCCGAGGCTCAGCTGACCACCTTGAGGCAGGGTAAGAAGACTGTGGAGGAGTTTTGCTCCGAATTTCGTCGCTGGTGCGTTCCGTCTGGGTGGAACGACCCAGCTCTCAGATGCCAGTTTAGATTAGGGATAGCTGACCATGTGAAGGATTTATTGGTGGCTTACCCTACACCTGGTACTTTAGATAAGGCATGGCACTAGCCGTTCGTCTGGACAGACGTTTTAGGGAGAGACGGCAGGAAAAGGTTCCCCCTCCGGTGGTCCACACCATGGTCACCCCTAATCCCGTTGTTTCCGATTTAAACCCAGAGGAGCCCATGCAAGTGGGGGCTTTTTCTGTCACTGCGGCTAGTGACCGTAGGACTACTTGTCGCATCCAGGGGTTGTGCTTCTACTGTGGCAAAAATGGACACGAAATTCGGGAATGCTCCAAACGGAAGACCAGGTCTGAAAAACTCCAACACCTAGGTGGTCAGCAGGAAGATCACCTAGGTGAGCAGGTTATTTCCTATGTATCTAAAAAGTTGCTGCTACCAGTTTAAGGGTTTCATACTGTCACTGTCTGGTTCTGGAAGTGCGTTTGTGGATTCTGGATCACTTCTAATTTTGTTGATGCGTCTTTCGCCAAACGTCTAGGCCTACCTTGGAACCGCTATCGACTCGTTGCGGCTGTGGCCATTGACTCCTCTCCAAGCTCGGGGCGCAACCAATATTGTACCCCTGAGTGAAGATGGTGGGGATCCATATAGTGAAAAGTGTATTCTATTCGTCTGGGGGGGGCCCCCCGCTGATGTGGTTTTTGGGGGGCTGCCCTGGCTTCAGAAAAATAACCCAGTTGTTTGACGGGAAATTCGGGGAATTAGTCAGGTGGGGACAAGGTGTGTTGACAGATGTTCCTTCCCTGGGGGCATTTCTGTGTGCAGGTGATGCTCTATCGGAAAGGGGTGCCAGCGTTGAGGCCCATGTGGATTTGTGAAGTTGCGCTGGGGGTAAAGGTTTTCCCCGAACTGTCCCCCTGGTGAAAATATGCCTCCACCTGTACCCGAAAGTCCCATATGTGGTTCAGAAGGGGGGTTAAAACCCGTGGGCTTATCGGTAAAAAATTCCCCTTCTCTCCCTTACATAAAGGGGTCCCCTCGTGCACTTGTAAGAAGTTTTTAGCCCGTGACTCCCCTCTAGGCCTCCTTCTCCAGTTTGCATGGAGGGGAGTAAGAAAAAAAAGTCGCCCCCTTTTTTGATTCAGTAAGGCCCAAAGGGCATGATTCTGGCCATTGGAAGGGGGATGGTCAGGGAGGACATGGGTTCCGGCGAAAACCATCCATGCTGATCGCCTGGTGAGGGAATTCCATGAGTCTCACCCAGACAAACCCAGACCAGGGAAGGGTCCGGTGGCCCCTCCTAAAAGGGGGGGGTACTGTCAGGGCTGGGCAGCGCTCGGCTTGCAGGGAGCAATGCTCTGCAGCTGCTGATGCACGATCCCACCCTGATACACATGCTGCTTACAACTCTGTGAGTGTCAGACGCCCAGCCACTCCTGACAGGGGGCGTGTCACACCAGCCAATGGGAGGACCCGGAGGCCGCTCCAATCAGCTACAGGGGCGGTATCCAGGAAACCCATTTAAATTCTCTGAAGGCTGAGTGCAGCGCCTGTGATATTCCTGGCTGCCTTGTGTTACTTGTTCTTTGCTTATCCGTATACCTGACCTCGGCTTGTTCTCCTGACCCCGGCTTGTCTCCTGATTTTGTACCTCGCTCCCGTTCGTATTTGACCTCGGCTTGTTTACGTTTATCCCTCTGGTTCTGATTTGTGGCTTTGGCGTTCCTATTTGATATTGACCCGGACTGTCTGACTATTCTACTTCCTCACATCCCCAGCACTTTAGCAGCGCAGGGACTGTCGCCCAGTTGCCGTCTGCCGCCTAGGGCAGCACGTCAAGCAGGCAGGGACAGTGGGCTGAGTTCTAGTTAGGGCTCACTGCACCTCCCTTTACGTGACAGGTTTGTTAGTGTTTTGGTTGGGTCATGGTACATTTTCCCTTTTTCTAGCTCCCACAAGTGTGATCCTTGATTGACTTTTGATTCTGATCTGGACAACTCTTCTTCACGCCTTGTATATGTAAAACTGACGAGCTTTGAGTACACACAACACAACTGGTAACTTGAAAGGGTTTATTAACTGGGTTTTGGGACAAACTGCAAATTTACTTTACTTTTCATCCAGGGTTTGCCAGGAACCATCTCTTATAACTTCCTCCTCTTCGATGCGTTTTTTGGTGTCTAGCCTGTGAGATGGAGATCTCGCTCTTTGTCCACATGCCGTCTCTCTATGTATTTGCATAGTTCATTCCCGGCACTTATCTATACCATGGACATCTTACAGAAATATAAGCTTTGAACCTCTCTAGGGATCTCACAACGCTCTTCACCTCTCCTCTCTTTATCTCCAACTGCCAATGAACTAACTTCTCCCCCTCCAAATCCTGGGCTTTTCCTTTTTCTATTCCTTTCCCCAGCATGCCGGCAACATATACCAAAGCCATTGAGCTTTAAGTATGGCCTTGTGTTTGTGTTATTGAGCGAATAATATCCCATTTTTCTGTGATTTTTCTGTAAAAGGTTATTGTAGGAACTCGCAAGAAAACAAGGACGATTGACATGGTTTGTGAGCTTGCGAACATAGTGGCCACTGTATCAACTAATGCCTCATATTTGATACTTTTCTGGTATGTATTTTTGCCCTAAATACTGGGTAGCAGAGGGTGTCAGCATTTTGTGTTGGACACTTGAAATGTGTTGGGCAGCCCGCCCAATCGAATAGTAGAAGCGTCATAAGTTGTAAGCCAGCATGGTGCACCACACGTATCTGTATAAATGGCACCCTTTATATTGCCTTATCTATATGTAATGTTAAAACCGCAACCCCACCCTCATACTAGAAGGCT
>JAODAL010008998.1:0-113668 GCA_025379985.1 Phyllomedusa bahiana
GGGGCTGTACAATTACAACCTGTAGCATTTGACCAGTCACATGTATAGTTAGACTTGTGCTGAAGTACAGAGAATGTAGTAAATGTGGTAGTCCCTCCCCACAGAGGCAGATTACAAATTCAGACACTTTCTTTTTGCTATACCTCAGAGAACCTGAGCCATTTATAATGTATTTTCTTCCCTCAAAATATCAGACACTTAAAATACATTTGTAAAAGAAGTGCCACATTTTGAAATTTACAAGCCCCACACTTTTATTTTATTATTTATTTTCTTCTTTTCACAAGTTTCTAAAAAAAATTACTTGAATTAGGAGCGTAATAATCTTGTGACTCTTGTAGATATGAAGCCGAACACTGCTGAAAATCAAATCAACTACTGGCGTTTGATAGAATTTCAGTATAGAATATTTTTTTTCAGTCAAAATCGGCAACAGGAGGAGCCACGTCTGGGAGGTTCTGACTTTTTGAATTTTTATATATTATACAAATGGAGAAAATCTTAAACCCAAAATTAAAGGGGATCACAATCTTTGATAATTTCAGTATATATAGTATTTTTTAGTGTAACTGTAAATTTTTCTGTTAATGACTGGAAATGATGAACAAAATATTATATATAGGATTTTGTTCTACAACAGGCCTGAACAACAAATGGCCCATGGACTTCCTTAAGCCCAACAAAAGATTTATAGTGGCTCAAGAACCAGACCACAAAAAGGGGGGGCTTGTGCTAACTCCACCTAAATGGGATGTTCTCAGGCAGTTTGGAGAAGTTCCCTGTTACTAAGGGGTGTTCTCCCACTGTTCTGGGGCATTCCCTGGTGGTCAGGGGGTGTTCCCAGTCAGTGTGAGGGCATTCCTGCTTCTGGGTGATATTTTCCCCACCTTCTTTCAAATTGTGCAGGTTTGAAAGTTGCAGATTCACCGACTCCCCTGCAGTCCTTTTCTTGTGGACGTTACAAGGTTAATCAATAAGGCACATATCACTTCAACACTTCTCGGACCCCTAATCTCTGACCCCATTGACATTTCTCACAATCCCCTTCTTATCTCGACCCAGTCCAGCTGTGCAAAGTGCTGGCGACGAAGGACACACTCTGTCAACTCTATAGGGTCTCTTGACTCTTCTGACAGTCCCCCACACTGCCCACCTATATTTCTGGATCGTGTGACTCTCCTCAGGTCCACTCCACCTGGGTCTCCACTTTCTCTCTCTATCTTTGTGCCTGCTCAATCTCAGGTATATCAGTGAGTCGGCTGTTCTCTTCCGCCTCAGCCTGCCCTGTCTATTGGCGCCTTAATAGACAGGGGTCCCCTTTCATAGTTGCTTTCAACTAGAATTATATTGACTCATCCCGGGTCGTGGGCGCATCCCTGCCCCGATGCCGAGCGGCGCCCCGTCCCTCCCGTCGGGTCGGGGGACCGCTCGCCCTCCTGCCGGTGCTCAAATCCACTTACCCGGCCACACTCCTGCTCCGTCCGTCTCTGTCCCGCGGCGCGCGGCCCCGCTCCCTATGGTGCGCGCGCGCCGGCAGTGTGAAATTTAAAGGGACAGTGCACCGGTAATTGGCCATTGCCGGACACTGCTCCTATTTAAAGCCGGCCCCTTCCTGGCAGCCTTGCCGGATCTTTAGTGCTCATTGCCTATCGAGAAAGTGTTCTAGAAGTCTTGTCTTGTCTACCGTGTACCGAACCCACTTGCTTACGTTTACTAACCATGAATCTCTGCCGCCTGCCCTGACCTTCCTGCCTGTCCCCGACTACGAGCCTGCCTGCCGATTCCGTACCTCGCCTACCCTTGGCCGCCACCGCAAGCAAGTCACGTCAGGGGTAGCGACCTGGTAGATTCCCACCGCAGCAAGTCCATCCCGCTTTGCGGCGGGCTCTGGTGAATACCGGGACCTACTTAGATTCCGCTCCCTGGTGTGGGCTTCCACCATCGCTTGCGGTGGCCCAGCGAATCCACTACCAGACCGTTACATATATACACTGAGCATAGCTCCAACTCCTGACAGACTAGGGAGCTGACCGGCTCTATCCTCCAACTGTCTGCCTGGCCTCCAGCTCCGCCCCCCTTCTTCCCTCCTGATTGGCTGCTCGCCATAACAGTCCCAACTGTCACTTTCTCTAAACTGTTAAGGCCATGTTCACACAGCGTTTTTGGATAAGGTTTTCGGAGCGTTTCCTCACCCAAAACCTTGTCCAAAACGCCCCCAGTTCAGTTAATTGATTCCTATGTAAAACCTCGTTGTAGTTCACACACAACAAGGTCTTTACGCGCTTCTTTGGAAGCGCTGAAAAGGAAGTGTCATGTAAATTTTTGAAGCGCGTTGTAGGCGCGGTTATCGGCACGTTTTTTTGCGCGGTTTTGCCACGTTTTCGGGGAGGTTTTCGCCACGGTTTTTGTCCTGTCTATTCATTTGGATGGGTGAAAACCTGATCCATAACCTTATCAAAGCCTCATCAAAAAGCTCGTCTGAAGAAGCATGTTTCAGGAGAGGTTTTGATGTGGTTTGGACGAGGTTTTAGACAAGGAAACGTTCCGAAAACCTCGTACAAAACCTCGTCCAAAAACGCTGTGTGAACATGTCCTAAGTCTTTCTATACCAGAAGGGACATCTTATAACACTCTAGACATTTCCCCATACAATACAGTATAATATAATATAGAGAAGCAGCACCTTGGTTTGATCCTGTGACACACAAACATGGACAGTGAACACAGAAAATAATCACAAATATAGCAAAGATTACCTGGTAGAGGTAACTTGCTGCAGTGAGTTATCTTATCTCAGAAAACAGAAGCCATTGAAAAGTTGAGATTACATTCTATGCCACATTATTATTATGCATTAAACGTAAATCTGTCTTTTCTATATCTGTAAATAGAGTTGTGCACCGTGATAATGGCCCAGACATCCTACCAATATTAGGAAATTCTTTATATTGCCTAGCCAGAAGGCCTAGGCATATAGAAGAAAGTATGTGCCAATAACAAAAAGAGAGGTCCTGTGCAGATCTTTTGCCCCTTATCAGTACAAAGCACAGTACTAATTGGCTTTAGATGCAGCTCTAAAGGGAAAGTATTGATTCACATTGAAGAGGTCCAGTGGTATGGAGATATTTTCAGGCAATGCTATATGGGGAAAAATAGTAAACACATTTGCTCTCCTCCAGAACGAAGTAAACTATTATATACTAGCCAAACCAGGAGTATACTACCCAAAGGAGGTGTCTCATCTCTGTAATCTGCTATTTTCGGGTGCTTGCCTCTCATCAGTACAGAGCGGGATACTGATTGACTAGAGAGATGTCGTAGCGACAACGCAAGTTTCGCCAGTGTGAAATAGCTTATTTTCTTCCAGAAGAGGGTAAATGCCCAAAAAGAGACTCAACCCTCCACCAAAAAATTGCTGCTCAGGGGCAGGCCATTCTCTTGGCTCCTCCTTCCCCTACTCTAACCCTTCCTGGTCATATGATCATAGCAGCAAGCAGAGATTTTGAAAACAGTCAAGAATTAATGCAGCAAGTATGTTAGAAAGTTGTATAACTTTTCACTATACAAAAATAACATTCATTTGCTGAAATCTGGATACCCCTTTAATTTTATTGCAGGTGAGCTCATCCAGACAGGCTTGCGTGAAGCATCTCTCGGATGAACATTCTCATACTCCATTAATATGTCAGATAATCTGGAAATCCTGGTGAATGTACAATACAAACTACTTTTCAATTAACACCGTCTCCCGCTGATATAATATAATTTAGTTTTTTAATTAATTGTTTCACTTCACTTGATGGGACAATGGCTGCTGCAATTAAAGTTACAGACTGTAAATGTATTGACATGGAGTGAAATCCGTCCTGGGTTCACAGCTGCTCGCGTTTCTTATGGGACTATTAAACTTGGCTTTTTAGGCTCCGATAAGAGGAAATATATTTTAATGTGATGCTGTAGAGCAAGGTATATGCAAATACAAGTGTTAATTATGAGATAAGGGCCTCTTAGGTTTCATAGCTGGCTTCACATTAACCATGGATCCACCTGCTCACTGTACAGCGATGCACACTAGGTTGGTGCTATATATAAATATCTTTTATCTGCCATAAACTAGGTCGAATACATTAATGGTAAACAGAGCGGCGGTGTAGGAGCAGATGCCACATTGTGACTCGTATAGAGTTGAAGTGCTGCAGGCGTCCCTCCAGCTCTTCCTATCCCAGCAACCATGGACAAGAGATGGCGGCCAGACCCAGCGATAGATGCTAGATTGCCAAGTTCTGTCTCATTTAATTTAAAGGGATTTCCCATATTGTATAAATAACATTTTAATACAAAGTTTAGTTGTTATATAAAAAATATTCTTCATTTGTTTAATATATGCTGTGTTTTAATGTCTTACCATTTCCAAGATCTCTGCATGGTTTGGGGGCATGGGAACATTCTTGTTCCTATGTGAAGACTAAAATCCTGTGCAGACCTAGTCCTATTCGCAGTTTAAAACTTCCTTTAATTATAGCTAGTCTAGACAACACTTTGTAAATAAAGCAGCCAAGGCTGATACATAGTAGCCAGTTTTTGGCCCAGCAGAGGAAATTATTTTTAGGGCCCACCCTCTATCTCTATAGGACATGCGCAGGGCCACTTTAAAGAACTCATTGCAGATGCAAGGTTTAATAGGAAATCTGGTGATTGGTTATGAAGTTACAGTATTTCTAAAGATGGTTGCCTTATGTCAGATCTTTGGGGTCCTGATATATTAGGATAACAGTACTGTGACCGAGCTTGGGCCCACCGGAGGAGCCTTTGGTATTCAAGTGAGCCAGTCCAAGCCTGATTGTAACAAACTATCAGGAGAGAGATTTAATCTGCTGTATTAATCCGATGAAGAGTTGCTAAGACTTGATAGAATCATATTGTCTAGTGCCTCCCAAAAATTATTCTGTGGACTCACCCTCTATTTGTACAGGACGTGTGCAAGGCCACTTTAACCCCTTACCACCTGAGCCAGTTTTGACCTTCCTGAAAGAGCCCCGGTTTTAAAATCTGACACGTGTCACTTTATGTGAGAATAACTTTTTGACACTTTTACTTATCCAAGTTATTCTAAGACTGTTTTCTTGTGACACATTGTGCTTTAAGTTAGTAAGAAATTTTGGTCCATACTGTCCTTGTTTATTTGTGAAAAATATCAAAATATCATGAAAACTTGGAAAAATTTGTAATTTTCAAAGTTCAAAAATTTCTGCGTATAAGACAGATAGTTATTCCACTCAAAATAGTTTATAATTAGCATCCATCATACGTCTACTGTTGGTTGGCATCATTTTTTAAATGTTTTTTTTTTACCACATTAGGGGGCTTAGAAATCTAGGACCACATGTATGAACCTGTTTAGGTCTAAAACTAACTCTTTTGCTCATAGGTTACTATGGGCAAAAAAGTAAGTTTTAGACATAAAGAGGTTCATACATGTGGACCTTAGTAGTCATTTTTCCCATTTTCAAGAGGACCAGTCCAGTTTTGACATGGCTTTTAGGGGTCTGTATGTTAGATACCCCCATAAATGACTCCATGTAAGTAACTAGACACCTTAAAGTATTTAAAAAGTAATTTAGGAAGTTTGTTACCCTTTTAGATATTTCACTGAAATTAAAGCAAAATGGAGGTGAAATTTCAAAATTTCACTTTTTTTTTGCAGATTTTCAATTTTTATTAATTATTCAATGGAACACGGGAGATGTGACCAGGTAAATGCAACTCATCAATTCCCCAGATTCTTCAGTTTTCAGAGATATCCCATATGCGGCCCTAGTGTGCTATTTGGCTCAACCACAAGCCCCAGAATAGGAGGAGCACCTACCTGACTCTGGAGTCTCATTTTCATTACGATTTTATTTAGGAGCCATTTCAGGTTTGCGGACACCCTAAGGTGCTAAAACTTAATAATCCCCTAAAAAGACCCCATGTTGGAAATTACACCGCTTAAGGAATATAGGTGTAGTAAGTATATCGACTCCACCGGGGTTTCACAAATTTTTTAGCGTAAGGCTGTGAAAATTAAAAAAAATATTTTTTCCAATAATCTGCAATTTTAGCTGAAAATGTTTAATTTTTACATGGAATCCTGGAATAAAAAGGCCTGCAAAATTGTGTTACGCAATTTCTTCCAAGTTCGGCAATACACTGCATGTGGGTGTAAACTACTGTTTGGGCGCATGGCAGGGGGTACAAGGGAGGGAGCGCTATTTGGCTCTTGGAACGCAGATTTTGGCGGGGCCATGTTGCCTTTGCAAAGCCCCCAAACTACCAGAACAGGTGAAACCTTCCAGAAGTTGCTCCACTCATTGATCTCATCTAGGGGTGTATTTTGCATTTTGGGGGCACAGGTGTTCCATAGTTTTTTTAACGTTGGGCCATGAAAATTGGGGTAAAAAACACAGTTCCGCCATTGTTTTTTGGGCTTCATTTTTACAGCATTCGCTATACAGGATAAATGACTGGATAACTTTACTATGTGGTTCGGTACAATTGTAATGATATAAATTTTATAGAATTTTTTATGTTTTATTACTTTTACACAATAGACATGAGTTTATAAAAAAAATGCATTTTTATGTTGTCATAGTCTGACAGCCATTACTTTTTTATTTTTCGGTATACTCATGTATTATGGACTTGTTTCTTGCGGGATGAGTTGATGTTTTTATTGGTACCATTATGGGGACATATGATGCTTTGATCACTTTTTAATAAGGTTTTTGTGAGGCATTTTGAACAAAATACAGCAATCCTGGCAGTGTTTTTTATTTTTATTTTTTACAGCGGTCACCATGCAGTATAAATGGCATCCTAGCTTTACTCAGCAGTTGGATATGATTACAGCGATACCCAATTTGTATATTTTTTTTTTTTACTGCTTTTACACAAATAAAAACACTTTTATTCAAAAATAAAACACGTTTTTGCATCGCCGCAGTCTGAGAGCCATAACTTTTTTATTTTTCTGTTTACGGAGCTGTGTAGGGGCTTGTTTTTTGCAGGATGAGTTGACATTTTTACTGGTATCATTTTTTGGGGGGAAACTCTTTTTGATCGCTTTTAAAACCAATTTTTGGAAGGCAGGGTGAAGAAAATACTGCAATCCTAGTAGTGTTTTTTATTTTTATTTTTAATAGCGCTCACCGTACAATATACAAGACAAGTTTGTTTTACACTGTAGTTTTTTATGTGGAAGCACTATTTTTTTTTTAAAGTGTTTTTATTGTGTAAAACAATATTTATGTATCGCTATCTTCTGATAGCCCTAACTTTTTTATTTTTCCATATACAGAGCTGTGTAAGGACGTTTTTTGTGGGACGAACTGACGTTTTAATTTGTCACCACTTTGGTGTTGATATGAGTTTTTTATGAATTTTTATTCCATTTTATATGCTGCGGGATGAACAAAAATTCTGTGACTTTTTTTTGGGGGGGGTTTACGGTGTTCACCGTACGGGTTAATTAACATGACAAATTTATAGGGTGGGTCATTATGCACGCGGCAATACCAAATATGGGTGCTTTATTTATTTTTTATCTTTTTTGGCGCGATTGGCACTTGTAAAGGGGGAAAAGGGCGGTGTACGTGTTTTTATTTTATTTTTTGTTTGTGTTTTACTTTTTTACACTTTTTACACTTTTCCCCAGAGGAGACTTGCATGAGCGATATTCAAATCGCTTATACAAAAGGAGACCTGCACACAGCATTGCTGCTATGTACGGGCCTTCATGGTAACTGTCAACCACCATGCATTGTAGGCATGTTGATGTCACTGGACGACTCGGATGCTTTCAGAAAGCATCCAGGCGGTCGGGTAAGGAGACCAGCAAACGCGTCTCCACCTCTCACTGTGCCGATCGCAGGCAGGAGGGGCTCACTCCTCCTGCCTGCAGCTTTGATGTCGCGACCTATCATGGTCGCAACATCGAAGGGTTAATATACCGCTGGTCCCATGCCGCGATCCTGCAAGCTCACAAGATCACCATGATGTACTCATACGTCAATTTGCGGGAACCACTACGTGATCTTGACGTATGGGTGCGTCAAATGTCGTTAAGGGGTTAAAGTAGTCCATGCACAAGCATGGTTTAATAGGTAATCTAGTGATTAGTTTTACATTTTGTTATGTAAATAAACATTCCCCAAATACAACTCTCTTTAAACATTGTATTAATGTAAAAGATCCAACGCTGATCCGACGTAGTCTACCAAATCTGCCGTAGTCCAGAAGGGAAACCTGGAAATAAACAGAAACATTACATTCACATTACATGGGCTGGATAGCATATCAAGAAAGCAGGAAAGCTAGGTGATGCCTATTGCCCACAGGTGTAGTAGAAATATCTGGTACACTAGTTTAAATGGATTGGTGCACTTGGAGAGGATATTGGAAGCCTATTAGACAACGTATAACAAAAAGAATCCCCATCACTTGGTTATGCAAATAGTTTACTACATTAGGCAGATAGAATCCAAATTTCAATACAGTTCTGGTAAGACTAAGTTTATACGGCTAATTGCAGGGCATACAGTAGGCCCCGCAATTACGGCGGGTGCTCGGGAGACGGTCATTACTCGCGGCGCGTAACCGTCGTGAATAAATGACATGACAATTATCTCCCCACTCGTACAATGTGATCGTATTGTATACGCGTGGAGAGGAGGCATAAGCCATAGTTCTCTATGAGAGCTGTGGATTACCGTAATGATTGGGGCGCAATTCGCCTGTATTGGAGCGCAGTACGCTCTCAGGATGTGGCGAACTGTGTCCCAAAATACGCCGTGTGAACATACCTGTAATGATTCTGGAGGTGGATCCACTGGACCACCGCAAGCGAGGGCGTAAGCCCCTACCCGGGAGTGGAATCTAAGTGGGACCGGTTTTTTCACCGGGAGCCCCGCCGCAAAGCGGGATGGTCTTGCTGCGGCGGGTGTCCACCAGGTCACTACCACTGGCGGGGCTTGCCTGCGGTGGCGGCCATAGGTGTGAGGTACAGGAACGGCAGGCAGGCTCGTAGTCGAGGACGGACAGAAGGTCAGGACAGGCGGCTCTGGTTCGTGGACGGTAGACAAGCAGGTGGTCGGGGCAGGCGGCAAGGTTCGTAGACGGTAGACGTAGCAGAGGGTCGGTATACAGGAAGGCAATACAGGAACGCCTCAGGAACACTTTCACCATGGGTTTTGAACACCAAGGATTGGCGGGGGCCCGGCAGGAAGTGACCGGACCTAAATAGGAGCAGTGCCCGGGCAATAAACCAATTACCGGCGCACTGCCCCTTTAAATTCAAATTGCCGCGCGACCCGCGCCTCTAGGGGGGGGGCTACGCGCCGGGAAAACGGAAGCAGCCTGAGCAGGAGCGTGGCCGGGTAAGTGCTGCCGGCGGGGACGGGGGGGCGAGCGGACCCCGAACCCGATGTGCGGGCCGGGGCTCCGCTCGGTGCCGGAGCACGGGCGCTCCTGCGACCCGGACAGTGGTCGCAGGGCGTCCGTTGACAGTACCCCACCCCCTTGGGCCCCCCCCTCGTACTGGATTGGAGGAATCTCTGGATGAGACTGTGGTTCAGGATGTTCTCCCCCGGCTCCCAGGACCTCTCATCAGGGCCGAACCCCTTCCAGTCCACCAAGAAGTATCGCTTTCCCCGAGTTCTTCTCATGCCAGAATCTCCTTGCCCTTTCGAAGACATTGGGCGCATCAGCCACAGACGGAGGAGGAGCGGCCTTCTGGGAAAAATGGTTAAGGACCAAAGGTTTCAATAAGGAGACATGAAACGCGTTGGGTATTCTCATCGTGGGAGGGAGCCGGAGTTTGTATGTTTCCCGGGATTGTTTGGCGCTGATGACCTAAAAAGGGTCCCAGAAACGGGGGGGTTCCCAGTTTGTGAGACGGCATCTTTAAGCGGACATATCTAGATGAGAGCCACACCTTTTCACCTGGGGAGAACACGGAGGAGGGATTCTTCCTTGTCCGCTTGAGACTTCATGCTCTCGGACGCGCGGGAGCAGCGACTGACGGGCCCTGGGACCATGATGGCCTTCATGTCTTGAACCAGTGCGTCCGCCGCCGGGACCTCGGAGGAGGTTGCCAGAGGGAGAGGGGGGCGGGGAAATGCAAGCCTACACGTTTGTAGAAGGGGGAGGCCCCTGCGGACTCGGACTCAAGGGAGTTTTTAGGAGAACTCTGCCCATGGCAGTAAATTTGCCCAATCATCTTGGCGTCCCGAGACAAAATTTGACGAAGGTAGCAACCAGGATTGGTTGACCCTCTCCAACCGGGCCGTTCTTTCTGTGGATGGTAGCCAGAAGAGAAGTCGAGCTTCACTTGAAGTTGGTTTCACAGAGCTCGCCAAAACCTGGAGAAAAATTTAAAAACTCCCCGGTCCGAGACAATTTCTGAGGGAGTCCATGGAGCCGGAACACACGGATGAAGAATAACTCAGCTAGCCGGGAGGCGGATGGCCCCCTGGCAACGGGACGAAGTGCCCATTTTGGAAAAGCGATAAAGTAAATCACCCAGATAATGGTTTTTGCCAGACGACGGAGGGAGGTCGGTTATAAAGTCCATCGAAATGTTGGTCCAGGGTTGAGTGGGAACGGGGAAGTGGTGAAGTTAGGCCTGCCGGTTTGTGACGTGGCGTCTTGTTCCGGGCACAGGAGTTGCAAGACACAACGAAGTCCTTGATATTCCCTTCTCCAGCTCTGGCCACCAAATAGAACCGGGATATCAGGTGGAAGGTTCTTCGGGCGCCGGGATGGCCAGCCACCAATGAGCAATGTCCCCATTTCAAGATATGTCTGCGGAGAGCAGGACGCACATAAGTCCTTCCAGGAGGGCCCTTACACAGGAGCAGCCGAGATGAGACGTTCTGGGGGGATGATGTGTTCAGGAGAGGTCTCTTCACCACCACGTCGGAAGCACGGGAGGGGGCATCCCTCTAAACTTTTCTCGACTGGCCTAAAAATGGATCTGAAAGTCAAAACGGGAGAAGAAAGAGCGCCCAAACCTGGCCTGGCGGGGGTTAAGTCGCTGAGCAGTCTGCAGATATTGAGGTTCTTGTGCCGAGTAGATACGGATGGGAAAACGGGCCCCCTCCAGCAGATAACGCCACTCCCCTCCAGGGCCAATTTGATGGCCAGTAGCTCCCGGTCGCCAATCGTGTAATTCCTTTCGGCTGAAGAGAACGTCTTGGAGAAGAAGCCGCACGACACAGTCTTACCCGTAGGCCCTTTTTGTGTAAGGATGCTCCAGCCCCACGGACGAAGCATCCACTTCCAGAGTGAAGGGTTTTCACGGAGTTCTGGACGTGCAAGGATAGAAGCCGTAGCGAAGGCGGATTTAGTTCACAAACGCCTCCTCGGCCTCGAAAAGGCCAACTGCGTTGGATTGGCTTTTTTCTTGGTGAGAGCCACTATCGGGGCCACCAGCGTAGAGAATTTGCGGGATGAATTGGCGATAGAAAATTGCAGAAGCCCAAGAATCGCTGGATAGCCGCAGCCCGACGGGGCGTGGCCATTGCAATACGGCAGACAGTTTAGCAGGGTCCATCCGTAGGCCTTGGTCAGAGATGACATACCCACAAACGGGAGGCTAGTCTGATGGAAGAGGCACTTCCCTAGCTTGGCATACACGTGGTTCTACCGGAGACCTCTTAGTAATTGAAGGACATGGCTGCGGTGGGTCTCGAGGTCAGGAGAGAACACCAGTATGTCATGAGGTAGACTACCACGCTGGAGAGGAGGAGGTCCCTGACGACGTCATTCACGAGCTCCTTAAAGACGGCTGGGCGCATTTTCAGAGTCGAAGGGCATCACCAAGGTACTGTAGTGCCCATCCCTGGTGTTGAAGGCCGTCTTCCAAATTCATCGCCCTGCGGATTCGGACCAAGTTGTAGGCCCCTCAAATCCAACTTGGAGAAAATCTTGCCGCCTTGCAGGCGATCAAAAAGTTCCGTGATCAGCGGCAGGGGTAAGGTTCTTACCGTGAATCTTGTTCAAGCCCCGGGAGTCAATGCAGGGCGTAAGGTACCGTCCTTCTTCTTCCCGAAAAAAAAACCCCGCGCCAGCGGGGACGAGGACTTCCGGATGAACCCCTTCTTGAGATTCTCTTGGATGTACTCCGACATGGCTTGGGTCTCAGGAACAGACAGAGGGTAGACTCGGCCACGGGGAGGACTGGTACCGGCAATAAGTCGATGGGCAATCGTATGGACGATGCGGGGGAAGACTCTGCTTGTCTCCCCGGAGAACACATCGGCATACTCCGATATTCGGGCGGGAGCCCGGGCAGCGGCTTCCTGAAGGGTTAAGCAGAGGGAGGGAAGCACCGAGCGAAAGGTGCCACCAAACAACGCCCCCGACAGTTGGGACCCCCAACGAATCACCTCTCCGGTAGACCCAGTCCAGGATAGGAAGTGGAGCCGTAGCCATGGGAGTCCGAGGAGGATAGCCGACGAGGAGCGAGGCAAAAACATGAAGGCGATCTCCTCCTTATGCAGTGCCCCACAAAGGAGGGACAGTGGATTTGGGGTCGCTAAGCAGCTCCCCGCTGACTGATGAGATGACAAGCGGTTTCTCCAGACGTTTCCCCTGGAAGCCGATACCGCCTCACTAGAGGCTGGTGGATGAAGTTTTCCCGGCTGAGCCCGAGTCCAGAAACGCGGAACTGGAATTGATACCCGACTCCGACACGACCTGCACAGGCATCAACAGGCGTGGAGAGGAGGAGGTTGCACTAGGAAAGCCTCCCCACAGATCCTAGGTGCGGGAGTTTTCCGCAGCCTTGGGGGGCTTGGACAAGTCCTCCGAAAATGCTCTGGGCTGCCACAGTAGAGACACAAGCCTAGTTGTCACCGCTGGGCCATTTATTGCTCAGAGAGGCGAGCCCGATCAATCTTCATGGGCTCGTCGGTGGGTGTTGGAGGCTGTAGCACCGGAGGCCCCGGAACAAAGGGGCCAGGCGAGGAAACCGGCGAGGTTGGGCTGACTGGCGCTCTTGCAGAAGCTCCTCCCCCCGTTCAATGAAGTGTATATCGTGGGGGATCGCCAACCGGATCAAGTCCTAAGGGAGGACGGGAGGTCTCTAGCGGCCAAGACGGTCTTTAACTCGACTTGAGAGTCCCTTCTTGAACGTAAACACCTTTGTGCGGGCCCTCGTTCCATGTCAGTTCAGAGGCCAGCGTACGGAATTGCCAAACCCGGTAGTCTCCTACAGACAGGTCTCCCTGGCTTAGATTTTTGGGGGCCGTCTCAGCGGTGGAGGCACGGGCTGGTTCCTCGAAGACGTTTCGGAACTCGCTGATGAATGACTGTAGAACCGCCGGTCACCGGATCATCTCTGTCCCATAGGGATGTAAACCCATGCCAGCGCCGTCCCGGAGAGGAGGCTGACCACGAACGCCACCTTCGCACGTTCGGACAGGAACTGGTCGGCCATCAGCTCCACGTGCCAAGCGCTAGGCGTTATAAACCCCCTCCATAGTTTGGGGTCACCGCTGAACTTGGATGGGAGTGACAGGCCCAAGCTTGGGTCCCCTGGGGATCACACCGGAACCGCTGAGGCAGGGGCAACTGGAGATGGCCGGTGGTGCGCTGGCGGTGACGAGCTGCTGCACCAAGGGGAGAGTTGCTCGAGCTGCTGCGCTTGCTTGCCAATCTGTTGTGATTGCTTGGCCACGACCCGTTGGTGATGTGGCAACACTTGGCAAGGGTACCTTGGCGCGATCCATGGCCGGATCCACTGTAACGATTCTGGAGGTGGATCCATGGACCACCCCAGGCGCTGGCGTAAGCCCCTACCCGGGAGTGTAATCTAAGTGGGACCCGGTTTTCACCAGAGCCCGCCGTACAGCGGGATGGTCTTGCTGCTGCGGTGTCCAACCAGGTCACTACCACTGGCGGGGCTTGCCTGCGGTGGCGGCCAAAGGTGTGAGGTACAGGAACGGCAGGCAGGCTCGTAGTCGAGGACAGACAGAAGGTCAGGACAGGCGGCTCTGGTTCGTGGACGGTAGACAAGCAGGTGGTCGGGGCAGGCGGCAAGGTTCGTAGACGGTAGACGTAGCAGAGGGTCGGTACACAGGAAAAGGCAATACAGGAACGCTCAGGAACACTTTCACCATTTGGGTATGAACACCAAGGATCCGGCGAGGGCCGGGCCCGGAAATGACCCGGACTAAATAGGAGCAGTGCCCGGCAATGAACCAATTACCAGCGCACTGCCCCTTTAAATTCAAATTGTCGGCGCGTGCGCCTCTAGGGGCGGAGCTACGCGCCGGGACACGGAAGCAGCCTGAGCAGGAGCGTGGCCGGGTAAGTGCATGCCGGCGGGGACGGGGGGCGAGCGGACCCCGAACCCGACGTGCGGGACGGGGCTCCGCTCGGTGCAGGAGCACGGGCGCGCTTGTGACCCGGGACAGTGGTCGCAGGGGCGTCCGTGACAATACCCTAAGGTATACGTGAAAAATAACAGTACATTCTGAGTTGACACAATTGCAATGTTTTGGTTAACTTGTAACCTTAATCACACTAGTCAAAGACAAAAAATATGTAAATAATATGGGTCAGCTAGCGACTTGGGTATTCGACTGAACAGTGTTGGATATAGGAAAAATGTGATATTGATGTTGGACCCTGGTGGTGGCAAAGGCGATTACTGGTACGAAGGCAGGGAGGCTGCATGAGGGTGGGCAGAACACCCTTGTCTCTTCTGCCCACGCTGCCCAGGGTGAAGCTTATCCTTCACAGTTGGCACTCAGTATTTCAGATAAGAAAATTGGGTGCTACCTGTGGGGGATGTTTCTGGATGCTAAATAGGCTATCCAGTGTTAGGAAAAGTTAGGTAAAAAAATCAGGGGGCAGTAGGGGGAGCAGAGCGATACTTAACTGTCCTCTCTGGTCTTCTTTACCTGGTCCATACATGCCAAAGAGGCTGTGTGTGCCCTACAGCTAGACTATATAGTCTCATGACACTGCCCTGATGCCGATTCTCTTAAAGAACCTCTGTCAGCCATTTGGCTGCAGGAGGTTCACCAACTCTCCCGGAGGAGCAAAATGTCTCCCCCACGTGCAGGATCCAGGAGACTTGGCAAGTATGAGGAAAGTATTATATTGTGGGTACAGTGCCTTGCGAAAGTATTCACCCCTTTGAACTTTTCAGGCTTCAAACATAAAGATATAAAATTTTACATTTTTTGTGAAGTAGGACACAATTGTAAAGTGGAACGAAATTTATTGGATATTTTAAACTTTTGTAAAAAATAAAAAACTGAAAAGTGGGGTGTGCAAAATTATTCGGCCCCCTTAAGTTAATACTTTATAGCACCTCTTTTTTGTGCGTTTTAAGCTGCAAGTGCTGGGGTAGGTCTCATCTGTTTTTGCACATCGAGAGCTAAAAATTTTTACCCTTTTTCTTGGGAAAAACACCGAGCTCAGTGGGGTTTGGGATGGAGGCGTTTTGTGAACACGGGAGCTCATGAGGTGGAGGGAGACGTTTGTGAGCCGCCTTGGAGTCAGTGGGGTTTGGATGAGAGCGTTTGTGAACCTGGACTCTGAGGTTGGATGGAGAGCTTTTTGTGAACAGCTGGAGCTAGTGGGGCTGGATGAGAGCGTTTGGAACAGCTGGAGCTCAGTGGGTTGGTTTGAGAGCGTTTATGAGCAGCTGGACTCTGTAGGTTGGATGGGAGCGTTTGTGGCACGGGGAGCTAGTGAGGTTGGATGAAAACTTTGTGAGCGCTGGAGCTCGTGGGGTTGGAGGGAAAGGGCGTTTGTGAACAGGGGACTCATGAGGTTGGATGGAGAGCTTTGTGAACACTGGGGAGCTCATGGGGTTTGGATGGAGACGTTTGTGACAGGGGCTCAGTGAGGTTTGGATGGAGAGCGTTTATGAGCAGCGGGGAGCTCGTGAGGTTGGAGGGAGAGCTTTTGTGAGCATGGACCCAGTGGGGTTTGGGATGGAGAGCGTTGTGAACAGTGGGGTTTAGTGAGGCTGATGGAGGGTTTGTGAACGCTGGGTCAGTGAGGTTGGGATGGAGAGCGTTTGTGAACACTGGAGCCAGGGGTTTTTGGGGGAGACGTTTGTGAACAGCGTTTTCACCCTCTTTCCAAAATTTCCATTGGATTCGGGTCTGGACTGTGATTGGCCATTCTAACCCTGGATACTTTATTTGTGAACCTTCCTTTGTAGATTTTGCTTTATGTTTGGGATCTTGTCTGTTGGAAGATAATCCCGTCCCAGTCTCGGTCTTTTGGGAGACTCCAACGGGTTTTTCTTCCCAAATGGTCCTGTATTTGGCCCCACCACTTCCCTCAATTTAACCATTTCCCTGCCCTGCTGAAAAAACCCAAAAACCCTGATGGTTCCCCCCACCCTGTGTACAGTGGGGGAGGGTTGGTTCAGGGGGGGAGCTGTGTTGCTTTTACAAAACATATCTTTTTTCATGGTCCAAAAGTTGGGTTTTGGGGGTTTATCTGACCAAGCCCCTTCTTCCCCATGATTGGTTCTCCCCGGTCTTGTGGGAACTTTAAAAAAAGACTTTTTATGGGTATCTTTAAGAATGCTTTCTTCTTGCCCTTCCATAAAGGCTAGATTTTAGCAGTTACGACTAATTGTCCTATGGACAACTCTCCCCCCCCACTGTAAATCTCTGCAGTTCATCCAGAGTGATCATGGGCCTCTTTGGCTGATCTCGATCATCTTCTCCCTTTTCTGAGTGAAAGTTTTAAAGGGGGCGGCGGTTTGGTAGATTTGCAGTGGTGATACTCCTTCTAATTCAAAATGTCCCTTTCACAGTGCTTTTGGGGTGTTAAAGTTTGGGGAAAACTTTTTTTATCCTAAACCGCTTTTAAAATTCTCCCAACAGTATCACGGACCGCCTGGGTTGTTCCCTTGGGCTTCATGAAACTCTCTGTGCTCCCCCTTGTTGTTGATTTTTCAGAAAAAAAAAAAAAAAAATTATTTTTTAGTTTACCCCCTGAAAAATTTGGGAAAAAAGGTTGAAAAAATTTAAGGGGGCCGAATACTTTCGCAAGGCACTGTATGTGTTTGTGATATTTAATACCTTGATGATCTGAGTGTTGGGTGAGTATTATTTTGGGGGTCTGTGCCTGGGATATATAATATATTGAGAATCTGAGTCTTTGGTGAGTTTAATATTGGAGGTCTGAGTCTGGGGTCTGTATTATTTTGGGGTCCTTAGTCTGAATTTATTCTGAGTGTTTAAGTCTGTGGTTTAAAGGAGCTGTCCTACATTTTAACAAAGACTGATACTCCTCTAAAATGAAATAAAAAAACTAATATTAACCCCCCATTTCAGCAGTTTGCACGTCATCACTTGTGTTTTCCACCAGTCCCCCAGTTATGACATAATATACATCATTTACATGATTTATAGCCAATGATTAACCTTTGTGGTCACATACCAAACATACATACAAAAGACCATTTTGGCCAGTGTCGTGTGAACAATGTACATTATGTCCTCGTTGAAGGACTGGGAGGAAATGGTATGGGTTGGAGTTAATATTGGGGCTTCTGAGTCTAGGGTTGGAATCAGTTTTGGACATTTAAGTTTAAGCTTGGAATGAATTTTGGGGGTCTGAGGATGGATTTAATTCTAGGTTTTTAATCATTTGGAGAATTTAGGTCTAAGGTTGGAATTACTTTAGTGGTTCTGAATCTAGGGTTGGAATTAATTTGGAGCATTCAATTCTAGGGTGGGAATTAAATTTGGGCCTCTGAGTCTAGTATTAAAATGAATTCTGGAAATCTGGAATAGGAAGTAATTTTGGGGGTTTGAGTCAAAGGTTTTCTGTGATGTGTTGCCCTTACATAGGATAACAAATTTCGGTGACAGATCCTCTTCAATTAAAAGAAAGTTGTCAAGATGTGGGGGGCAAAAAGATCTGTTGAATTTACTGCACCTATTTATATGCCTTATAGGGTTCCTGCATTGGCACAGTCTGTGTTCATGTGTTGCCAAGTTACTTTCCAGGCTGCATGTTTATAAGACGTTCTAAGGTGACAGGTTCATTTTCAAGACAAGTGATTTATTTCGGAGGTGACTTTGCTGCCACTGTCAATGTCCTTCTGGCCAGATCTGAAATGCATGTGCCTTCCTCTGCAAACACCTGCGTAGTGAACACGTGTTATTATCTCCTGTAGCATGATAAAATATGACATGTTGTGCTCGTTAGGAAAGACAAAACCAATTAGCTTCAGTTCATGGTCATCTCACATAACAAATGCGATATGACAATTTTTATATTACCATGTGAAACACCATTTGCAACTTCTATTAACTTGTATTAATATGCATCACAAAAGGATGGAGTCCGTGTGGCGGTTCATTTAGGTGTTATCATATCATAATGCATTATTATGAGGATAGAGAGCCATAAGTAAGTACCTCTGTATGATTACAAAACGACAGCTGGGCTATGAAACACATTAACCTCTTCTGGAGAAATGCACTTAGCTGCTGGCAGTACACTTTATTAGGGTCCTCGCTCCGGCAGGTACAAAAGACACATATTTTATGGAAAGCGTATGGGTTTATATACGCCTTAATGAAAGCTACGGCAGAAGGTGCAAATTGACAAGAGAGAGGTGTGGTAGGTTCCTTCAGAGCTGCACTCACAATGGGCAAGTGACTGCACAACACTGAATAACAGGGAAATAGTAATACAGTGTTTTCCATCCATGAGACAAAAGGTATATTTAGAAGATCATGTGCCCCCCTCTATCATTTAAACTGTTATTTTAACTGGTGTCTTCCCATGTGCCAAAGGGCTATTCGGGTACCCTCAGGCACTGATAGCCTAGGTATGACTGTTATCACTCCACCTCCTATAGCTATGCCCAATTAGGTGCCACATTACCAGATTCTCTGAATTATCAATGTTTTTTTTTAAATCAGCTTCTTTATTGTGTAACCCCTAAACATCACATGATGTAATGTACGTCACGATGTCAGTATGGCAGGGGCTCACTCACTGGTGGTGCCAAATATAAGTTACAGCTGACACCTCACAGCTGGGAACAGAGATAATTCCAATCCCGGCCATTGAACCACTTAGATGCTGCAGTCAACACAACCGCAGCGTCTAAGCCATTAAAGGGGTTTTGCCACAATCTCATTTCATACCTCCTGCATCCAGCTCTTCAGCTCTGTGTGCTCAGAAGGGGGCGTGTGTGATTTGTTTGAATTGCATATCATGTGACCCAGCAGGAATGCATCACCGGGCCTTTCCTCTCTATAGTCAAAGAAAGGTCTGTTTATGTAAAGCATTGTGAGTAGCTGAGAGGTAATGTTTTTGCTTCACAGCACAAGGGTCCTAGGTTCAAATCTCTGCAGGAACCGAACCTGTGTTGTGTTTTTTTTCTCTTTATCAATGCACAAACCTCAGTGAGGTTTCTTTTTTTATTTATTTGCTCTGGTTGACTAATTACTAAGGCGTAACGAGGACAGGAGTAGAATGACAGCACCCGGGGTTTGAACACTCAGTAGCTGCCTGAGAGGAGAGGTGATGTCTGAGCATGTGCCACCAGGACTGATGAGCTCACAGCCCTGGTCGTATCCCCTGGAGATGAGCTGTAAACAATGGATCACTAAAGGAGCAGCTAAAACAAAAACAGTGCAGAATTTTTAATAATAATGAATGGTGAAAATGTTTGTTATTTCATTTGCAAGCTTCCCACATCAATTTTACTTCCTGGCAAAATCCCTTTAAAGAGCAGGGCAGAACTCCATTCCTCTGCTGATTGCTCCCCCTACCACCATACCAAGTTCACAGATGCTGATCAGTTGTCATGGTAGATCCCCGGACTTTCAATCTTACTGCTACTATTCCTTCCTTCCTAAGAAGAAGGAGCCACAAATTTACACTATTCTGCAATATATTAGTATTGCAAAATAGTATAGAAGTCATTGCGCCATAGAGTGGTCAAGTAGAGGAACAGTACAGTGTGTTCAGTTATAGGGCAGTGACTGGGACAGCACTGAAGGGTGTAGTAGGAAAGGAAGTGCTTGTGGAGGAATAGGTGGGGAGGACAATGGAAAACAAGATGGAGTGGATGAAGCAGAAAAGAGAAGGTTAACGTGTCAGAGAGGACATCACCTGTGAATCAACTTTTTTCCATTAAACTGCCCTGCCTTTAAAGGGGTTTTCTCACAAGGCTATTTTACTGAGTCACAAGCAGTTTTACAGTCATTCTGTCTCCTAAGGCTGTGGTTGGTTCTATAGCAATGATTAGCATATTGAGCTCTGTAAATAGCTGTAACACTGACAAGTGCAGTGCAGATGTTATCCTCAGTAAACTAAAGCTACATTTGCTGCGAGGAATGAAAACAGTTGCTAATCTGTAATCTTTCTAGAGATAATTAGTTTGCTCCCTAGCTCAGACTGTCTATGGTGATGTAACTCTCTGCTCTCTGTTTTCTCCTCTAATCAGTAACAAAGTTATGGTCAGGGAATCAGGTAACTGTAGAAACCTGTGTGCACTCAGAGCACATAAAATCTTATCACATGACTAAAGTGAAATCTATTGACCAATGTATTTAGAAAAAGTCTTCAATTAACTGTCCCTTTATGTTGAAAGCTAATTTTTGTAGTGAGAAAACTTCTTTAACACTGCAGGGATGTTTGTTTACATTGCATTTGGTTTTTCCTCCTCCCCTTCCAAGAGCCAAAACATTTTATTGTTTCGTGTACATAACCATATGAAGGCTTGTTTTCTGCGTTCCAAGATGTTTTGTTTAATGGCGCCATTTACTATGCCATATTATGTATTTGAAAACTCAAAAGAAAATTGTTTGTAGGGAACATGAAAAAAATGCAATGGTGCTGTTTTTATACTTTTTTCTTTATTGTTAGTTTTAGTCCTCCTAAGGCTCTGTCTCCATTGCACAGAAAAATTGCAATTTCTGCTCGTTTTTTTTTACTGGTCGTCTTTTGCAACATGTTTTAAAAAACGCCAGAGAAGGGTAGAAAATTTACTACAGGAGTCTATGTAAAGCGCTGGACGTCTTTTGGCGCGTTTTCACTGCATTTTTTGCCGCGCTTTTCAATGAAAACCCTCCCAGGAGACCCAAGTCCCACCTATAGTAGGTGTAACGAGGGTTATATATTATCAATTCTGCATACAAGTGTCTGATGTGTCTTTGTACCGTTCGTAATAAAATGATCATGCTTTTTTTTCGTTAACGATTTTGCGCAATTCATATTTTTTTCGCTAAAAATCCTTTTTTTACAGATTTTGCCGCTAAAATCTTTTTAATACAGATTTTGATGCTACGGCAAAACAATTATCTCACTTCTGATGCTAAAAATAGTTTTTTCACGGATTTTGGCACCAGAATCTGTTTTTTTAAGGATTTTGGTGCTAAAATCCTTTTTTTATTCAAAATTTTGGTGCTAATAAAGTTATCTTGCTTCTGACGCTATAAATACATTTTTTTACGGATTTTGGCGCTAAAATCATTTTTTTTACAGATTTTGGCGCTAATAAAGTTATCCCACTTCTAACGCAAAAAATACGCTTTTTTTCGGATATGGGCGCGACAATCTGTTTTTTTTACAGATTTTGGAGGTAATAAAGTTATCTTGCATCAGACGCTAAAAATACGTTGTTTTACAGATTTTGGCGCAAGAATCCTTTTTTTATGGATTTTGGCGCTAAAATCCTTTTCTTTATAGATTTTGGCTCTAATAAAGTTATCTCGCTTCTAATGCTAAAAATACGTTTTTTTACGGATTTTGGGTCAGGAATACGTTTTTTTACAGATTTTGGCGCCAGAATCTGTTCTTTTTTTCCAGAAAAAACGCATTTTTGACAACAAAAGCGAGAACTTTATAAGCGGCAAAATCTGTAAAATGACTTACAAGATTACATATAAATGCAATAATGTGCTTTATAGCCCCTTTTGTAGAGTGGAGTTACATTCAATGGCTCAATTTATGCATACATTACAAAATAGACTTGAAGACAAGCAAAAAACTCACGTAAAAAACGCGGCAAAAAACGCAAATCACGGCAATACACGGCAGTTTTTTCAGCTGCTTTTGACAGGCAGTGGACAGAAAACTCAGTTTCATGAACGCTTTTAGTAATTCGTTTTCAGGTCGTTTTTTGTCCACAGCAGGGGAGACAGAGCCTAAGGTTCTTGATGCAAATCATTTAATACTGTTTTGCAATAATAAAATATTGCAGGACAGTGTACAAATATGGCAGGATGTAATAGCCATAGAAGCATGGCAGCCATGGAGGAATCATTAGGTCTGTCATGACAAGCAATCAACACCACTTGATCTTGTTGCAAGGGGCACACTTGTGAATCGCAACAGTTCCTTAAACATTTAGAAGCGGCGGCCACTTTTAAAAGGTTACAAGACTGAAATTGGAGTCATGACCGATCTTGGCAGGTCCCGGCCATACTTAACAATTGTTACCTGTGAGCCTGCTCCATATTCCTTAAACGACCGCATGATGAAACTGTACATCATGTGTCAATAAGGGATTAATGAAACAGTCAGCAAGCTTGTTATCAAGTATTTAACTCATTCCTTACATTGGAAGTATGGGTACATCTAATGTGGAAAGGTGTTACCATATAGGAACATACCCATACGTCCAATACATTGTGCAGGCTCTGCTTGTATACTGCAGCTGGCTTCATGTGCTGTCGGTCATGACCAGAGTTTACTCATTGGATGCCTTGGTCAATTGTGACTGCATATCTAAGGGAAAGAGAGATCACCCTCCCTTTCATCAGCATCCCTATGGGGACAAGTAAAAAAGTAAAAAAAAGAAAGTGAAAAATAAAGTTAAAAAAACACAGAAAAATAAAGTAAAACATGCACACTGCACTTTCTCATGCACATTTAGAGGGTTAACAAACCTTCTAAACGCTGTTTTGAATATTTGAAAGGGGTGCAGCTTGTTAGATGCAGTTATTTATGGGGTATCTAATATACAGGCCCCTCAGAGTCATGTCAGAACTAGACTGGTCCCTAAAAAAAAATCTGTGTTAACTATACCCAACCATTCTGAAAGTGATGGGGGGTCAAGTTCTAGCAATAGCATTTTGAGCAAAGTACAGTGATTCCACCAGTTATGTGTGTACTGAGAATCAAGGCTCAAACAGACAATAAATAGGGGACAGTGGGACCAGGGATACTGCAGGCATGACCATACTAAAAGTAGGAAGGTGCCCGTTGCTCTACAGACATAGAAATTGGCAAAAAAAAATCGACAAGTTATTAGGTAGGTACCTGAGTATCCCTTGCCCAGTTTGTCATTCTCAGGCCTTGTCTTATGAACATCCGCAAAGACCTTAGAGCAACGTCCAAAACAAATCCATTGCTAGCCCAAGCTCATCGATTGATTACTGGTTTGATGCTCACTGAAAGATTTGAGTTTTGTTTTTTTCTCTCTCTCTTTTCAACTCTGTTCCAAAGAACTCATATTCCATTCCAGTATGCTAGAGAATGCTTCTTTTTCTGCTTTTCACATTTTTAGAGGCACTCCCTTTCATTGGTGCACATCTTTTGCCTCTTTTGCAGTGTTTGCATTTACTGTGATGATAACTTTCTACATCACATTTTGTACTTTGCTCCTTTAAAATGTACCCAATATGATTTTATTACTAAAGTTTGGTTTTTAAGTAAAAAAAAAATCTATGCTGCAAATTTTCTTGAAAATTTGAAAAATTGCTGCTAAATTTGCAAGCCCCCTGACGTCGTAAAAAAAAAGACATTTAAAAAATCAATAGTGTCTAACTGTAAGACAGTTTTAAAGGGGTTTTGCCACGATGTAATGTTGACGTGGGATCCTCCAAAATGGGTATTTAATCACTTTTCTAAATATATGGCATTAAAAAAGTGAAGCCTGTGAGACACTTCTTTTTGCACTTCTTATCTGATGACAGGGAGCATGAACCAGCTTTGAAGGGACTGGGGAGAAAAGTGCAGTGTATGAGGCTGTCTGCTGTATAGAGAATCCACTGGTTGTAATGTAATTATTTGAGTGAACATTGCAGATGCTCCCTGCTTCCTGCTCTCTGCTCACCACCCTCTCTCTCCCCCCCCCATGACACTGCATGCTGAGTTTATCTTCTCTCCTGAGCAGATAAGAGGTAAGGAAGGAACTCACTTCTTGGCAAAACCCCTTTAAGTTAGACTAGACCGTCTTACAATGCGCCCCATTTATCGTAGTGTTGATAAATCTGGTGCAGGTTAGAACTGTAGTCTAATTTTGTACCACCATTAAGTTGGCTTACTTTTACGCCACAAACTGCGACACAATTCTGGCACATTTTTTGGCCTATGTTAAGCCACTCCCTTTTCTGTGATACCACACCCCCGTTTATTGAGACTGCGTCCCTTCATCAGACAAGGCACAGAAGTGTCTGAAAACTGTCTAAAACGCATAGTAAATGTGTCATAAAGCAGGTACTCCATTATTTTTGCCGCAAATTGTCCTAGAATTCTGGCGCAACTGCCTTGATAAATGTGACCCAATTTATCACAAGAAGACAGTCTCTGAATTGCATAGATAAGTAAAAGCAATAAAAAGTTACTCCCACTTACAGAGTCTCCATTTAAATTTATTTAGGTCTGTAAATATTTGTTTAAGTTGTAAATATATTTTAATGTGTTAATATAAAAAGTCTAGAGTGAATGAATACATTTCTTATTTATCTGAAAGTACTGTATTAATAAGAGATGATTGCAGGAGTCTTGTCTGTAACCCTTTTAATTAATATTATCTTAGCGGCAGGGACAAAATATTTAATTCTGACAATGGATTCTTTTGTGTTTTTTTCATTCTATAAAATCCTACAATTCATTTAGTATGTACCTTGTGAGTTAGATGGATACCTGTCACGGATCACGCCGCGGTCCCCTGCCATGGACCGCAAGCGTGTCGTGCCTTCCTGGTACTTGCCTGTTCTGTTGCTTCCTGGGGTCCTGTGTGCGCACTGTGCCTCCTAGGGCGCGCACGGCAGCTTCCTGCCTTTTATTTGTTTTCTATCCTGTGCACCTTCCTCTTGAACTGTGACCCCTGACTATAAGAGGAAGTTCCTGCCTTTACTCTGGGTCAGTCCATTGCAGTCTCATTCTGAGTCTTTCCATTGAGCTCCTGCCAGTGTCTCTGGACTTAACCCCTGAGATGCTGGTCCAGTTCTTGCATTCTATCAGAGCTCCTGACCATTTGTTTGTCATCTTCTGCTGTCCTGTGTCTGCTGTATCCTGCCGTGATCCCCATCCTGATCCCTGTCTTGTTCCTGATGTATCCTGCCGTGATCCCTGTCCAGTGCCTCCTGTGTATCCTGCTGTGTTACCTGGCCTGTTCCTGCCATATCCTGATGTTGCTATGTGTATGTTTATTCCAGCTGTATCCTGCTGCACATGCTACCTATGTTCCTGTCTACCACCGCCTGTGTTCTTGTCCTGCACCTCGGCTGTCACCGCAGGTAGCCACGTCTGGGGTAGCTACCTGGGGGTCCCCGCAGCGAGGTCCGTCCCGCTTTTCAGCGGGCTCCGGTGCAGACCAGGGGCCCCTAAGACTCCGCTCCCCGGCGTTGGCTCCATGTACCATCTCGCCTGCGATGATCACAGAGGATCCACACCCGGATGTCAGCGGTCGGCGCTTCGGCATACGTTGGTTGTCGCCGCACCGTTAGGCCATGTTCACACGGCCATCTGCGGGACGTAATTCAGTCCGTAATTACGCGCCGAAGTGCACCAATTACGGGCTGAATCTGTCCCAGTAACTACGGTAATCCACAGTTCTCATAGAGAACTATGGATTACATCTCCCTCCCCCGCCCGCGAATCCGCCGGCGGGGAGATAAGTGACATGTCACTTCTAGCGGCGTATAAGCGCCGCTAGTAATGATTGTCTATGGGCCGCAAAGGTGCCGGCCCCCCGCTCCCACCCCGCTCCTGCCCCGCCCCCGGCCACACGGCGTAATTGCGGACGAATTACGTCCCGCAGTTAAGCCGTGTGAACCTAGCCTTACAATACCTGGGGCCTCATGTATGAAAACTGTTTAGGTCTAAGACTTCCTTTGTTGCCCATAGAGCCAATCAGAGTTCCCTTTTTATTTCATATAGGGCTCTGATTGGTGGCTATGGGCAACAAAGACAGTCTTAATGCTAGACAGTTTTCATACATGTCCCCCATAGTGTGTTATCTTTTATGTGTAATGACTTAATTAATTGTTAGGACATACAGTACCTCGGTGTAAGCCCGCAGAAGAGGCAGCGAAGGATGGGAATAGTTGTAACAGTAGAAGTCACAGTGGTCGCAAGCCTCGTCAGATCCACCGTAGTCCCCTGAGTGGGAACAGTGACTAGGGAGTGCATTTGATGGTGATGTGCTGATGGTAATCGCCAGGGCGCACATTCTAGTCTTGTGGAAGTAGGGGTGCCCTTGATGATGATGCAAGAAGTCGGGAGATACAAGGTGGAGATGTAATGACGGGCTCTTTACTCGAGGCTCAGAACACTTGGCACACACATCTGGTTTCATATTCCATATGAATCATATCACTCAAGTCAGGAATGCATTTACCTAAACACTGGGGAAGCTTAGGAGCCACTGTTTTTCCTGTGCTTCAACACTGTCTACAAAAGCCTACAGTTCCTATTGATTAGCAATTTCCAGTCACACGGTCGTCAGCAATTCCCAGTGACAGGGTGCAGACTCTTTGAGCCTGTATTTTTGGACATGTCATATATGTGATGGCAACAAGAACCTCCCAACGGGGAATATGGAGGTTCAGCTGGCAGGGCCGTAGTTATAGGGGTGCATGCAGCTAAATCATATGGGGATCCCACCCATTACTAGTTCCTATTTTTAACATATCACTGGGACCCTTTTTGATTAGTGCCCTATTGGCACCCCTGGCACTCCGTTTACAGTGGCCTGACCCCAAAACCAGCAAAAATGACCTTATGAACACTCAGAATAAAATTAGCAAGAAGAAATGAGTATGTGAAATAAGCTTTTTTTTCAATAGGACCTTTGCTAATGGTGTCTTTTACAGTGGGGGACCCCAAAAACCAAAAAAAATACCTTATTACACTCACAATAAAATAGCAAGAAGAAAAAATTTCTTGAAACAAGATTTTTTTGGGAAAAGGACATTGACTATTTTTCTGTCTTTTTTACAGCACATACTCCAAAAACACAAAAAACCTTTTTGGAACGCAAAAAAAAATTGCAAGAAGAAATTACTATTTAAAAAAAGATTTTTTTGAATAGGACAAATTTGGGTAAATATGAAAAAAAATCAAGATTTGTTCACGGTTCCCTTTTTGAAAGAACTGACTCAAAAGCAGCAAATTAACGTGTTTTTTTAAATGCCCCATACTTTTCAACGGGCAAATAGGATTATAAACAAAAATTTTTTCTCTGCAATTTCAATGAAATGAGGTCAGGAAGAACCCCCACAGCAAAACAAAAGGGCTTAAACCTATTACTTTGCAACTGCAAATTAGATTATAAACAAAAAAAATTTTTTGATCAATATCGGTGAAATGGGGTGTATGGGTAACCCTCACAAAATCAGGTGCTCTTAAATGCCTAACTTTGGGAAAGGGTTAATAGATTATAAAAAGAATTTTTTCTTGGAATATCTACACAAAACTCCCCCAAATTTTCCCAACTTTTTTCTGTGTATAATTCCCCAAACTACTGTCCTCCCCTTAGTAATATAACTATCAGCTTTTTCCGTTTAATCATATTAAATGGATTTCTGACACAGGGGAGCAATGTGTTCACTACAGAGAGAAGGGGGAAATGGCGTTCAAAAAGGAAATACATGACCTACCAAAACATCTGTGATTTTTTGCAGTCAAAAAATTTTCCCTACTTCCTCACTGGTGATGTTTTTGACCCCCCCACCCACCCACCCCCATGTGCTCTGCACTGATGCGGTCAAACCCAAAAATAAGGGGAAAAAGCTAAAAACCCCGCAACCTTTGCGAACCTGACTTTTTTAAAAGAACTTGCAGCAAAAAAAACGGTTTTTGGCTCGGGTTCGGAAAAAAATTAAAGTTCGTGCCGAACTAACCATTTTCCGAATGGTTCGGCTCAACACTACTCCTGAACTGAACTGGGCTTTATCTAACTCCAACAGCAGTTGAGTTGTGCTTACCTACAAACTGACTGTGGCTCCTATTTGGTAACCTGGCCACTTCTGTTTAGTATTAAACAGAATAAAGCGTTTTCACCCCTGGGCTGTCACAGTTTAGTCATTCAGAGAAAACAGTACATAAGTGCAAAAGTCACAGTATGTGCAGGTTAACATTGCACAGATAATAATACAGGTGTTACAACCCAATAGCAGTGTACCTCTGTACACTTTATCAGTCCCAGAGCCATTCTTTAAGACACACGTGTCAACTCTCCAGGAATATCTGGGAGACACACGAAAAAAGAGGAGTCTCCTCGGATTACCGGGACACTTGGCATATCTGCCAATTGCCAGAAGTGTGGTTTGGGCACATTATACCTGCCACATCTGCGCCACGAGGTAGTTGTAACATACAGTCAGCTCTGATCCTGACCATTTAACCCCATAGGTGCCAAGGTTAATAGCAGCTGCAGCATCTAGATGGTTGGGGGCTTCCTCTGTCAACCATTGGCACCCATCCACCAATGCAATCACATTGGTTGCCTTAGCAGCCAAAGAAAAAATAAAGGCTTACATATATGCCATAAACTCTCGGTTTAATTGCACTCAAAGCAGGGAGCAAGAATACTTCCCTCCCACCTTAATCATGATGCAATGAAGCGCATCACAATTAACCAGTTTCTGATTAGTTATTAACTCCTCTTCCTGTTTTCTGGCGTTCGATTATTCTACTGTTTTCGCCTTTATTCTGTGATATGTTATTGTTAAGAAATTTTTACATTGGATTTTTTTCTTAATAATACAGGCAGTCCCTGGGTTACGAACAAGATACGTTTTCTAGGTTTGTTTTTAAGTTGAATTTGTATGTAATTCAGAACAGGTAAATTTTTAAGTCATTTTTTTTTTCATTTGTGCAACGTTTCAGCCTGTGTCAGTCTTCACCTGTAGAAGGAGAGCCTGATGACACATGTGCAAGTGTCTATAGGATATAGCATGCAGCACTGCTAAAAGAGTGCGGGAGAGCTTGTCTGTGACTGAAATAAGGCAAGCCCAGGCGACAGCGTCACACATATATCTATACTATTAGATTCATTGGTTTAGTGCATGTATTTAATACTGAATGGAGGTTATTTTATACTCACACATAGATACCTGTACACTTGTTGTAGATTCATCTACCTATTTGAAGGTAAAAAAAAATAATCTACCACCACCCAGTGTTGAGCTGGGACATGTAGTTCCTTAGCAGCTGACTACGGCAGCTGCTATGGAACTACAAGTACCAGAATACCACCCTATATATCCTTCAAAATAAAGCACTGTGGCTGCCATAAACTATGTCTGTATGTGTATTCCATAATCTTTATTTTTTAATACCAGGTCACAAACCATAAAAGGAGAGGGGGATAGGTAAATTTTGACTTCCCTTATTGAAATCAAACCAAAAACTGCATGTGAAATACAGTGACATACACTGTGGATCTGTCAGTTTGTGGGCTGAAAATGTCTGTAGCCTCTGCATGAGAATTATTTTTGCATCTCGATCTTCCATTATGATATCCACAGTCTCTATCGATTGCGGTATCAGTCGTAATCCTATAGGTTTACTGCTATACAACCTATTGCCACTAGGTGACAGTTGTCGGGGATCGCGCAGATTTGGTCGATGTATCCATATGAGCTCAATGCCGTGAAATTTTCGCTAAATCTACCATATCTATTTACCAGTTGGGAAAGGGTTAAAAAAAAAGGGAACAGTTTCCATTTATCAAGCTGAGCTGTCCTTCTCTTCCATACCCAGGAATATGGAGCATATGTCATATCATTCGGCTGGAGACTAAATATGCTTATGTTCATCAACAGCTATTAGAACCAATTCAATAGAATACAGCAAACCTGCAGCCTTGTGCTGTAAATTGATTTTTCCATATCTGGATTTTAAGTAAAACTAGAGACGCCATTGTCTAGTGTCAGAAATGTAATTTAAATGTAACTCTGGTATATATATTTAAAGACGGCGGCAGAATACATTCATCCAGCTTCTGCTTTCCTATTGGGAAAAGCTGTAATTGAAGAAGTTGCAAACATTCAAAGTAGGACAGTAGATTTCCTGCTCTCAGCTTTGTCTGTATGGAGAAGCAATTGAGAATGACCAGCACCATATGAAGGAACGGTAAATCCATAAAAGTGCTGCTTATGAAAGAAACCGTAACATCACCCACACAGTATACAATGCACAGCATAGATATATATCTACCTTTGCTGTACACTATATACTGTGTGGGTGATATTACTGTCTCTTTATAAGCAGCACTTTATTGGGTTTACCGTTCCCTTATATGGCACTGGCCATTCTCACTATACTTATGATGAAATATATATATATATATTATATATATATATATATATATATATATATATATATATTATATATACTGGTGAGAAGGTGGAGTACTTTCATGTCTGTACCGTATGCTATATGAGATTCCTCCTTTTCCCTGCGTCTCAAATATATAGTCAATTGTGGACCACCCATAGACCATAAATGTTCAGGAGGTCTGCAAGTAACTCTGTAGAGACATCCTTAGAGGGGTTTTGCAACAAATTAAAATTGACATGGGAAGCTTGCGAATTAAATAATAAACATTTTCACCATTCATCATTATTAAAACTTCTGGACCATTTTTGTTTTAGCTACTCCCTTAGTGATCCATAGTGTACAGCTCATATCCAGGGGATACGACCAGTGACGAGAGCTCTTCAATCCTGGCCGCACATGCTCAGACAACACCTCTCCTCTCAGGCAGCTATTCTCAGGCTCTTCTCTGCTTAGTAATCATACACACTCACTGCTGAGCGAGTGTTCAACCCCAGGTGCTGCCATTCTACTCTTGTTCGCTGTATTCCTTAGTAATTAGTCAAACAGTGCAAATAAATAAAATTAAAAAATCCATATTTGGATCTTGCAATGATTTGAACCTAGAACCCGTATGTTGAAAGGCAGAAGTGCTAACCTACTCACAACTTTTTACATAAATAGATAAGAGTGAGTACACTGTGGAGAAAGGCATGATGACATCAGCTTGATGGGTCACATGATATGCAGTTCAAACAAATCACATACGCCCCTTTTTGAGCACACTGGAAGCTGAAGCAGGACAAACCAGGAATGAAATTACTTTGTGGCAAAATCCCCTTAACAACCTTGCTAGGTTTGCAGCTACATGGGAGAAGCTGCACAGGTGCAGATACTGATGGACAATCACTAACAAACCAACTATTCATGAGAGGAGCAATTGCTTAGAACATAACTGCACATTGGATTAAAAAAAAAAAACAGTTCACACCAACATGCAGAGTAGCCACAGCACCATACAGGGGAGAATCCACAAGTGCAAAAATACTGATAAACCACTATTCATTCATGCTCCAAGTGCCTAACAAACTTGTTATACTAACAATCTCATAAAATGTAGATAAGTGAGTGGTTGACCACTTTTTATACAGCAGGCTCATACCTTCTTAACACCATGACGGATATACTGTAAGGCCCCGTTCACACGGCTTATTCTGCTGCGGATTGGCGCAGTACTGCGCGCCGGATTTGCGCTTCAGTACGGCGCCAATCCGCGGCAGCAATTACGGTAATCCACTGCTCTCATTGAGAACAGTGGATTCCGTCGCTCCTCCCCGCTCGGCGAATCCGTCGGGCGGGGAGAAAGTGACATGCAAATTATTTACGGCGCGGACGCGCCGTAAACAATGCATTGTCTATGGGGCCGGGAGCGGCGCCCCCGCCGCGCTCCGGCCCCGCCCCCGTCCCGCCCCGTATTCACGGCGGATTTGTGCGCTCAATACGGCGCACAAATCCTCCGTGAATAAGCCGTGTGAACACGGCCTAAACATGCTGCCCTAGGCACTTTTAGTGCTTTCAACCCCAGTTGGGGAGTCAGGCTTAAGCTGCTCATATCCTTTAGATAGCTGTCAGACAAATGCTGGTTAGTGATTATGTATTTTACAGATTTCCCCTTTGAACTATGTCAAACTGGTTGAACTGCGTCAAGGTATTGGACTACGTTGGGCCAGCATTGGATCCATTTATTTAACCCTTTCCTGACAGACTTTTATTTCATGTTCCAGAAACCATATTTTTAACATTTTTCTGTCTACATGGTTATATGAGGGCTTGATGTTCTGGGGGACTGCCATGAAAAATTCAAAATAGGATAGAAAGTGAAAAAAACGTCATTGTGCTATTTTTGTGGGGATATTGTTTTCATGCCATTTACTCTAAGTATAAATCATGTGTTCTCTCTATTCTGATACAATCCTAGTGATACCAAATGTGTAAAGTTTTGGTTATGTTTTAGTACCTTTAAAAAAAAGTAAAACATTCACTGCAGCTCCATTTTCTGCAACCAATAACTTTTTGGTTTTGCCACCAACAGTTGAATCCAGAAATTTACATACCCTATATAAAAAGACCCATCTGCATCTTTTTCTCACTATCTGACATGAAATCAGAATAATCCTTCCCCGTTTTAAGTCAATTAGGAACCAAAATTATTTATATTTGCCAAATGCCAGAATAATGAGAGAGATTTTTTTAAGACAATTGTATTATTTTCTGCAAAGTCAGAAGCTTACATACATTTCCTTAGTATGTGGTAGCATTGCCCTTAAACTGTATGACTTGGGTCAAACGTTTTGGATATCCTTCCAAAAGCTTCTCACAATACTTGGTAGGAATTTTGGCCTATTCCTCCTGACATAACTGTTGTAACTGAGCCATGTTTGGAGGTCGTCTTCCTCACACCTGCCTTTTCAGCATTGCCCATAAATTTTCAATATAAACATTCAAATTCAAATAACAGTGGCACACTATGGACTAAGGAAACTATCAAAAAGGACGTAGGAAATTTGGAAAAAGCATTACTGCTAACTAGGATACATGAAAAAATTTTGGGTTCTTAGTTCACACTTTTGGCCAAAAATGCTTAAGCCCACCTCCGCAACTTCACCGGGACCTCAGTACAGGTGGGTCCTACGCTATTGTTACCTCTATTGGGTCCTGTTCAGACCTGCATTCTTCAGGGATCGAAGATACCTGCTTCAAAGCACACTGCACTGATTTAAAACCTCAGGTCCCAGAGAAGTTGCAGAGGTGGGCTTAAGCATTTTTGGCCAAAAGTGTGAACTAAGAACCTCAATTTTTTTTCATTTTAGCAGTAAAGCTTTTTCCAAATTTCCTATGTCCTTTTTGATAGTTTCCTTAGTCCATAGTGTGCCACTGTTATTTGAATTTGAATGTTTATATGTATTGCTGCCACACCGATGTGCATTTGTTTTTTCAAACAAAGTTTTTGATGTGCAAAACCAAGTGTTGTTTCTGACTATATGTAGGGAGGGTGGGGTGCCTCCATTTTGGTTTTTGCACCCCACCCACTTCCTCAGGTTTTAAATCAGTGCAGTGTTCTTTGAAGCAGGTATCTTCGCTCACTGAAGTTTGCAGGTCTGAACAGGACCCAATTAAGAAGTAACAATAGCGTAGGACCCACCTGTAATGAGGTCCCGGTGAAGTTGCGGAGGTGGGATTAAGCATTTTTGGCCAAAAGTGTGAACGGAGAACCTCAAAATTTTTTCAATTATCCTAGTTAGCAGTAATGCTTTTTCCAAATTTCATATGTCCTTTTTGATAGTGTCCTTAGTCCATAGTGTGCCACTGTTATTTGAATTTGAATGTAGTGTTGAGCGATTACGTTGGCCATCGACATCGGTCGATAACCGACCATCATCGATAAGATATTCGATGGTCGATGGTAGATTATGATGAGACCTTAAAGTCTATGGGAGAGCAACAACACCTTCATTCTTACACCCAAACAGGGCTGGAGAAGCTGGAATTACATCCACAACAGTCAAATGGATACGTGCTACATCTTAGGCAACACACTTAGGTTATAAAAACCACAGAAAAAAAATCACAGACCATTCACTATCCCTGTCTTGCACCACAGCATGACCCTTAAACCTGCATGACCCACAAATTAAAAAGTGCCAGAAGGCAGTAGGATGTGAAACCAAATCATTTTATTTGAACTGGACATTGAATATCCCTGTCCTGGAACGCCAGCATGAGCCCCAAACCTGCATGACCCCAGATTAAAAAGTGCCGGAAAAAGGAGTCTTTCAACCACCATTTTAGTTTCACTGGACTTTGACTATACCTGTCCTGGGCCACAGCATGAGCCCCAAACCTGCATGACCCCAGATTAAAAAGTGCCGGAAAAAGGAGTCTTTCAACCACCATTTTAGTTTCACTGGACATTGACTATACCTGTCCTGGGCCACAGCATGAGCCCCAAACCTGCATGACCCCAGATTAAAAAATGCCGGAAAAAGGAGTCTTTCAACCACCATTTTAGTTTCACTGGACATTGATTATACCTGTCCCGGGGCCCAAACCGCATGAGCCCCAAACCTGCATGACCCCAGATTAAAAAGGCCGGAAAAAGGAGTCTTTCATCCACCATTTTATTTTTCACTGGACATAGCCCTATTCCTGTCCGGGGCCACAGCATGAGCCCCAAACCTGCCATGACCCCAGATTAAAAATTGCCGGAAAAAAGGGAAGTTTTTTCAACCACCATTTTAGTTTTCACTGGACATATACTTTCCCTGTCCTGGGAAAGCGCTTGCCCCCCCGTATGTAGGCGGACCAATTGAGCTTCACTTGGAAATACTGGTGGTTAACGCTCCTGTTCCACCCAGGTGCCCTTTTTCTGGCATTCTTTTTTCTCGTTTTACTCAACGTGCTGGAGGAAATGGTCTCTGTACTTGTTCTCTGTCCGTGCTCCATACTCCATGTCCTCTGAATAACCTACATCTGGTCAAGTTTTCCTGTACCTCCCTTGTACAATTCAGAGGAATTTTTTACCCGCTATTTGTACATGCAAGTTTTTAGTAGTTTTAATTCTAGAAAACACATTTTAAAATAGGATGGAATCCCACCATGTCTTTTTTTCTCTTTTTTAATTGTATTAAATGGGTTTTTCTCAATACAGGGATTGATAGCTATGTTAAAGTTTTTGCAAAAACAAGTCATTTTGCAATATGTGTCCATTAACAGGTCCTACCTATTCCTGTTTCTGACAGCACCATCACCCTTGAGCCACTCAAAATTGTGAAGAACAAATGTCTGTTAGAAACAACATTTTTTTTATAATAGGACCTGTAGTATAGCTGCAGTCACAGCAAAATGCCCCCAAAAATTCAAAACATGACCCATGAGCCACTTTTGACAATTGTGAAGAACAAATGTCTGTTAAAAACAACATTTGTTTTTTTAATAGACCTGTAGTATAGCTGCATGTCACAGCAAAATGCCCCCAAAAATCCAAAGCATGACCTTGAGCCACTTTGGACAATTGTGAAGAACAAATGTCTGTTAGAACAACATTTTTTTTAAAAAAAAGGGGCCCGTATATTTGCTTTTTTCACATTTTAAGTCAAGGTCCTCAAAGAAAAAAGCTTTTAGTGCGCCAAATGAAAAAAAACGTATCTGTAATGAATTCGGGGTAATAAAAGGGATTTTTTTTGGCACCTATAATTCCCTGTGGGAACTACACTTTTGGATTCAAAATTTAACTGCAAGGTGGCTCATCAACAAATCACTGGGAAAAGTGCAAAAAACACTATCTTAATGTATTTGATAAAAAAAGGTTTTTTTTGGCACCTTTCAAAATTACCTGTGGTGACTACAAAAATTCTGTATTCACATTTTGTGCAAGGTGCCCAATGAACAAAAGTGTAGTCGCAAAAGGAAAAAAAAACTATCTGTAATGTATTTAGATAAAAAAGGTATTTTTGGCACCTTTTTAATTCCCTTGGTACTAAAAAATTTTCTGTATTCAAAATAAGTGCAAGGTGCCTAATGAACAAAAACGTATCGCCACAGTGAAAAAACACTATCTGTAAGTATTCGGATAAAAAAGGGGTTTTTTTTGGCCCTATAATTCCCTTGGGACACAAAAAAATTTCTGTATTCCATTTAAGTGCAAAGGGGCCTCAAGAACAAAGCTGTATGCGCAAAATGAAAAAACACTATCGTAATGATTCGGATAATAAAAGGTATTTTTTACACCCTTTTAATTCACCCGTGGGACTAAAAAAAATTTCGTATTTACATTTAAGTGCAAGGTGCTCAATGAACAAAACTGTATGCGCCAAAAAGAAAAAAAACGATCTGAATGTATTCGGGTAATAAAAGGTATTTTTGGCACCTATCAACCTGTGCTGCTACCCAAAAATTTTGGGGTTCTAATTTAACTCAAGGTGGCTATATCAACAAAGGGAATGGGCAAATTGAAAAAGAACACCTATCTGAAATGTATACTGATAATAAAAGTGGAGTTTTGCACCTAACAAAGAGACCTGCAGTTACTTTACAGTGGTAGATGTTCCTTTAAAATTCTCTACCTAACTACATAAAATCTTCCAATCTCTGATCTAACTAAGTTGTAAGGATCACAGCTAACAGTAGAGCTTTCTCTGTGAAGAAATAGAATAATTTCGCTGAGCTGTTTGGACACAGGCAGAGCGCACTTCCTCCTGCTATGAGACGCTGAGAGACACTGATCATGAACAGGAAGGGCTGTTCTATGTAAAACGAGGTCATGTGATTTTTCCAGCCAATCGCAACCATACACATCCCAGTCATGACGTCGCACACACATCTCACCCTGCTCAATCTGTAAGCTGATTTTCTGGCCGCAAAAATTACAGGAAGCGCCGAAAATGGCGCGATCTTAATATATGATGCACAGATTTTAACCTAAATTATCGCATGATCTAAAAATTTCGATCAACATAAAAACTATGCCGATTTCAACTTTGTCGATAATAATCGCTCAACACTATTTGAATGTTTATATGTATTGCTGCCACACCAGTGTGCATTTGTTTTTTCAAACAAAGTTTTTTGATGTGCAAAACCAAGTGTTGTTTCTGCATAAATTTTCAATAGGACTGAGATCAGGACTTTGTAATGGCCACTCCAAAACATTGACTTGGTTATCCTTAAGCCACTTTGTAACCAGTTTGGCAGTATGCTTCTGGTCACTGTCTATTTGGAAGACCCATTTCCGCCCAAGCTTTAACTTATTGGCTGATGTCTTAAGATGTTGCTTCAGTATTGACACATAATCTTCTTTCCTCATTATGTCATCTTTTTTGTGAATTGCACCACTCCCTCCTGCAGCAAAACAACAACACAACATGATGCTGCCACCCCCATGTTTCACAGTTGGGATGGTGTTCTTAAGCTTCCAAGCTTCTCCCTTTTTCCTCCAAATGTAATGATGGTCATTCTGGCCAAACAGTTCAATTTTAGTTTCATCAGACCACATGACATGTCTCCAGAAATGTAGGTCTTTGTTCCTGTGCATTTGCAAACCTTCATCTGGCTTTTCTATGTTTCTTTTGGAGTAATGGCTTCTTCCCGGCAGAGTAGCCTTTCAGCCTATGTTGATAGAGTACTCGATTCATTGTGGATAATGACACAATCTTACCAGTTTCCGCCAGCATCTTCACAGGCCTACTTGCTTTTGTTCTTGGGTTGATATGCACATGTTGGACCAAATCACGTTCATCTCTGAGACACAGAACCCATCTCCTTCCTGAGCGGTATGATGGCTGGACATTCCCATCTTGTTTGTAATTGCATATAATTGTTTGTGAAGATGAACAAGGAACCTTCAAGTATCTGGAAATTGCACCCAAGGATGATCCAGACTTCTTCAAGTCCACAATTCTCTTCCTGATATCTTGACTGATTTCTTTAGGCTTTCCCATGATGTTACACACAGAATCAGCGTGTGTCTGCTGTGAATTAAAATACATCCACAGGTGTGTCTCTTATTAACTTAGATATTGCCAATAAACAGAAGCTTCCAAAGACATGACACCATCATAAGAGCTGTCCCAAATTGTTTAAAGCCATAGTAATCCTAGTGTATGTAAACTTTGACTTTGCAGAAAGTAATAAAAATGCCTTAAAAATTCTCTCTCTCATTATTCTGGCATTTGGCAAAATATGAATAATTTTGGTTCCTAATTGACATAAAACAGGTAAGGTTTATTCTGATTTCATGTCAAATAGTGAGAAAGACATGAAAAAGTGTATTTTTATCTATATGTAAACTTCTGGTTTCAACTGTATGGACCTGAGTGAGGGCTTATTTATTGGTGTCTGAAGTGAAGTTTATGTTTGTACATTTTGGGATGCATGCAACTTTTTGATCACTTTATTCCAATTTTCTGGGGTCGTAAAATGACCGAAAAACCACAAACATGGCATCTAAGCAGTGAGATAGCTTCTTGCTGACATTGCATAATACACTGCAATATAGTATTGCCATGTATGATATGAGCCTTCATTAGCCTTTTGTCTTCCATGGCAATAGGTGGGAGGAGTGGCATTTGGGGAATGCATCGCCGTTCCTCATTTGTTTACACACAATGGCTGTAATTGCCTTGGTGTCTGAAGAGTTAAACAGTAGCATCCCTCCTGTTAGCAGCGGGTGTCAGCTGTAATCAACAGCTGGCACCCGTGACATATAGGGTGGGCTCAACCCGCTCAGTACTCACTTACCAACAATAGGCTGTACCCAAACGGCCACTGTTGGTACGGGGTTAATATAATGGACAAAAATGGATGTTGTCAGGGACTTTATTTAAATAAAGTGTGTTTTTGTTATTTTATGTGTTTTTCACCATTTTATTTTGGTGTTAGTAATGGAGGCATCTGACAGATTCCTCTCCATTACTATTGCCCACAGGTGTCTAGTGGCAAATATGGCCTTGCCTATGTCATGAGTGTTAGGGGGTTGAGATGCAGGCAGGAATGTATTTTTTAATACTGACTATACTAGGAATTTGGAGCTCAGTCTCAGAAAAAAATATAACTTCTATAACGATATAAGATAATTAACTAGCGCAAAACGTTGAATAGTGATGTACTTCAGATTCAGGTCAAGGTTAAATGCGACCCGAATATCAGTGCTTCATTTAATGTCATCCAAATTTGCATAAAAACATCACTGACCCTTATCCTAGGGTTAGAGTTGGAGTAGGAGTTACAGTTGGGGTTGAATTTGAGATAACCCTGCTCCCACTGGGTCGTGGAAAAATTGTCTTGTATAAAACTGGTCCTTGGTGAAAAAAAGGTTGGGGAACGCTGCCTTAAATGCCAAAGTCAAAATCAGCCGTGTCATCTAAGCTGTTTCATGCTGACATTGTATAATACACTGCAATACAGAAGTTTTGCACTATACTATACTAGTGATCAGAGAATCACATTTTTAAGTCTCTTATTTGAACATCGTTATTACAGATTTTAGAAAAATTCCATGTAAAAATATTATTATCTTTTCCTTATCAATCCTTTTATTATTAAGAAAAGATAAAAATGTTTAAAAAACTATATATGATTGGCATCACCTTGCCCATGATGACAAAAAAAAATTAAAGGACAGAGGCCTTTTATACACATAACAATAACAGCAGCACACAAAAGTAGAATACGTTGAAAAAAACTTTCTGCATAAAAAAACACGAAAGTTTTATGAGGTTCTTAGTTCACACTTTTGCGCAAAATTGCTTAAGCCCACCTTCGACTTCAACGAGACCTCAAATGCAGGGGGGTGCTACACTATGTTGTACTAACGCTATATTTTTCTGTGGTCCATCCAGACCTACTATTGGTCTGGACCTACTATTGGTATGGACCACAGAAAAATATAGCGTTAGTGCAACGTAGTGTAGGACCCACTTGCATTTGAGGTCTCGTTTAAGTCGAAGGTGGGCTTAAGCAATTTTCCGCAACAGTGTTAAATAAGAAACTCATAAAACTTTCGTGTTTTTTTAAGCAGAAAGTTTTTTTCAACGTATTCTATTTTTGTGTGCTGCTGTTATTGTTATGTGTATTTAGATTACAGCCATCACATCGTGCACCCACATTTAAAGTTTTTTGGAGGTGCTGAACCAAATATTGTTTTTAGAGGCCTTTTATAGTCCCAGAGGATCCTCACACAGCTGCACCAATGGCTTTCAGAATGTGGAGATGTAAACATTTTATTTGTTTTATACTTAAACATGAGAAGTATATAAATTTGATATCACTGACCTGAAGAATAAAGATAGTATTATTTTGTGTGTCCGCCCCTTTAAGAGGTTCATGTCTGTTTGAGCCTCAGCCGGAGTTGTTTGAAACAGAGTCTCAGCTGTTAAGTTCCTAAATCCAATCCATGACTTGAGATGAGTATTTAAACCTGGCTGTTTGTTTTTTCAGTGCCTGTGATTGCTCCTGTGTCCTGACTCTTGGTTTGGTGTGGTTCTGTTATCCTGTAAGTGTTTCTATGGCTTTTGAGTTTGGCTTGCTCCATTCCTTTTGTACTGCATCCTCTTCTGGCTTGAACTAGGCTTGACTGACCACATTTTACCTACAACAGAGGTTAAACTTACTGGCCTATAGTATAGATGCTCCCAGAGCTGGGACAAAGTATTCTGGTGCCATAGACAAAGTGCCCCCCCCAATGGAAAAGTCAGCCCACTCCATGCCTCCTTGTGCCCCCTTTTCTACCTGGGATGAAGTGTCACCCTAGGCGGTGCTACCTTCACCTACTCCAGCCCTGAAAGTGCCAAATGGAACCTCCATCACAGATGTGAATCAGGCCTAACAAATTAGGCCAACACAACTCACAGGATAGTTAATGAAACGGGTAATGGGGTGTTCTCACCATGCAGTGTCAAGGAGCCGGCTCTTCACAGCCAGCTTCAGGCCTCCATTTCCTGTTCAGGCTGTGGGAGGTTCTACAGCAGTAACTAACATATTAGTTCTGCTATTCCTAGCTTATAGAGTTAGAGGGACTTGGTGAGGGAGGAGTCTAAATAGAAAGGAACAGAGCTGTAAAAAGTAAAAGTTTGTCAGTAAGAAACATAAACAATTTCCTGTGCTGCTGATAAGACACAGCAGGAAGTGATGACAGTAGTAAAGCAAGGGAGAGCTGGTAGGTAACCTACAGGAGATAAAAACTGCTATAGCTCCAAAGGAAGCAAAATCAGAACAGAAGTAGATTTGGTAATATTCATTATTTACCATTGCCTACATGCTTAAAGCTAATCAATGAGGTGAAAATACCCATTTAGTTATTATCTATTTATTCTGGTATGACTGTTTTACAAAAGAAAAATTTAATTTTTCATGGCAAATATTTTACATTTTTGCTAAATTTTAGTATTTTTCATAAACAGCAAATGCATCGCCGAAAATTTAGCACAGAAAGCACAATGTGTCATAGACTTACAAATGATCAAATTACTAGTATAAGTAAAAAGATCAAAAAGTTATTCCCACACAAAATAATACATTTGAACATTGGGGCTGTGTCCTAAAAGCGACAAGAATAAGTTAAAGGAAATGTAAAGTAAAATAAAGAAAAACTTTTATTCTCTGTTTTGTTTGATTAATAACACACCTTCCCTTATTCCTATAATCTTGAATTAGACTCTTGGCCAGACATCTGCAGACTGTACTTTCTGATTCTTTAATAGAATATACTTATTTTTTATGAGCATTTAAATGAGGAATAAAATACAGTTTTGTTTCTTCCAACAAGTAAATTGACTCAGTATGTAAAAACTGTTCCAGAAATACCAGCTCTTCTTAATTAGAAAACAAATATTTCATTCTCATAACACAGTAACTCACAAAAGTGAGTACACCCCTCGCATTTTTGTAAATTTTGTATCATATCTTCTCATGGGACAACACTGAGGATATGACACTTTGATACAATGTGTAACTTTGGTGTGACCTCAAAATAACCCAACACACAGCCATCAATGTCTAAACTGCTGGCAACAAAAGTGAGTACACCCCTAAGTGACAATGGACAAACTGTGCCCAAAGTGTCAATATTTTGTGCGGGCACCATTATTTTCCAGCACTGCCTTAACTCTCTTGGGCATGGAGTTCACTAGAGCTTCACAGGTTGCAGCAACTGGAATCCTCTTCCACTCCTGCATGCCGACATCCCGGAGCTGGTGGATGTTAGAGACCTTGCGCTCCTCCACCTTCCATTTGAGGATGCCCCACAGATGCTCAATAGGGTCTAGGTCTGGAGACATGCTTGGCCAGTCCTGCACCTTTACCCTAATTTTCTGTAACAAGGCAGTGTTCGTCTTGGAGGTTTGTTTGGAGTCGATATCATGTTGGAACACTACCCTGCAACCCAGGAGAGAAGGGTATGTTCATACCGCACATTTGCGGGGCATATTTCGGCACGCAATTCCACTTCTATATGCCCAAATTGAGCGCTATGATTACCTGACGTCAGGACCGAGACAAGACATTTTGGTGTCCTAGGCAAGTGGGTCAAATGTCGCCCCCCCCCCTCTCCCCCAGAATAAAAAAAAAAATATTAAAAGTTCAAATCCCCCCCCCTTTGCCATTTTACAAATCCAAAAAGTTAAATTAAAAAAGTTACACAAAATTGGTATCACCGCAAACAATCTGATCTATTAAAATATAACATCATTCAGACGTTCAACACCGTATTAGAAAAAAAATTATTTTATGCTAAAATTTTGGGGTTTTGGTCATTTCACATCCCCTAAAGTTGAAGAAAAGGGATCAAAAAGTCACATGTATCCCAAAATGGTGCCAATAAAAAGTACATATCAGCCCGCAAATAAAAGCTCCCTCACTCAGGTCACTCAGGCAATAAAAGAGAGACAAAAATCTGACGCATTTCAGGCAGTTAAGTGCTCTTAGTCATAGCAGCATAGCAGATATAGAGGTCCCCTCAGTAGGTGGAAAGGTATATAAGAGCCCTCAGTAGGTAGTTAGGAAGTTAGGTCACCTCAATAGTTTAAGTAGGTAAATAGGTTTTCTCAGTGGGTAGGTAAGTACATAGGTCCCCTCAAGAGCTAGAAAGGTAAGTAGGTACCCCCTACAAGATAGGTAGGTATATAGGAGCCCTTAGTGGCTAAGCAGGTATATAGTGCCCCTCAGTAGGTAGGCTTATCCTGCCCACATACAGTGATTGACTGCTTTCCCGGCATCAGTGTGTGTACAAACCAAACTGTCAATCATTGTATGTGGGCAGGTTTAGCAATACTTTCAATTCCTGTTTACATTTTTTTCTGCCTTTTAAACAGAGGTCCACTACTTCAGCGCAGCTGCTGTTTTATGACACTGCAGCCAATCACATACTATACATGCAGTTAGAGACCACTAATCATTATTCTTTTTTTTTATAACCACAACCGCACATTGTTTTTTGAAAAATATTTGAAATTACTTTAATGAAATTGAGATAACTCTGCTTACACTATCTCAGTCTACACAGCAAAGCAAAAAAACACACAGGAAATGTCAGCTGATTGCATGCGCTCCAAATCTGAATATTTTCTGTTTTTTTTTTTGTTGAATAGTCATATAAAAATTTAAAAAATGTAGTTAAATAATACATCATATTCATTATACTTATTTGTTCATTAATAACCAATAAAAATGAATTGAACTTAGTCCTTTCATAGACCTGACATTGCAATTAAATAAGAACCTCAACAATTGTCTCCACTTCACTTATTAATTAGAGCTGCTGTGTCTGATATGTCTTGCTACAGAGAATGGCAACAAATGCCAAGGGTATTTGGCATGCATCCCAGGCATATGCAATGGGGAAGAGACCACCACCACCTCACCACTATTATTGGGCATTGTCCTCCTCCATAGCTGAGTAATTGTGACAAACAGAACTAATTGAAAGTCACACAGCAGCTGTATCCAATCTGTTCTGCTAGAAAGACAATGTCAGAGGTGTTGGCTAAAGTCCTAACCATATAGAAGCACCAACTTCAGAGACCAAAGTGCTGTTATGAAGAATGAATGAGAGACAGTCATTTGCAATTTTTAAGAGGAAAAGTAGGGGCACCACAGCTATAATAAATTTCCCCCGGGGGTTACATCGACTGCAAATTTATCAAATGACATTCCAAAATTTGACGAGGCGGAATTCATCCATTTTCATGTGCATGCAATAACACCAGCATGGGTAAGCCTACTCTGTACAGGCCCAGCACAATTCCAAAAAGATTAATTAATGATCTGCTTTTTGAAGCCTAGGGCTGCCATGGAGAGCAGCGCCTTGTTCAGCTAATTTGAATAATTAGTGCATAGTTATACACTGATTATGCAAATTATCTAATATGGCTCCGCTCGCTATGGGAACACCAGGAGGTCAGTAATTAATGTAAAGGTGTGCAGCACTAAAATGATATTTAATTGTCTACACACCAGGCAGCAGATCACAAATATCACCTTAACTTCCCAAGAATTTTTTATCTTTTTATAGAACTTTATACATTTTGATTATTACATTAATTTCTACCTTTTTTCTATTTTTGGCGTTTAAAATAAATTTGATAAAGTGTGGCACCATCAGTATTATGATCACCAGGGATGACGGGTTTGCACTGACAGCTGGGGTCTACATGAGACCCCCAGGGCTGCCCTATGATAATGTCTGTAATGATCATAATGAGTTTGACAAACCTGTTATTTTCAACATGAAATTACATTTTAGCTTATAAATGGTTTATAACTGTGATCACACATTGAAGGGGGTGTCTAGGACATGTAGTTGCTTGGAAAACTTGTTGTTTTAAGGGTTTGCCCATAGCAAAGAGGTCTGGAGAGCAGACAAGATATAGTCTGTGTCTTCTCTATGTACAGTCATGAGAAAAAGAAATTACAATCTCTTCAAAATTTATAGTTTCACATATTAGAACATATAAAAAAAATTCTGGTCCTTTGGAGGTCATAAAATTAGGTTGTTCCATGTATCCAGTTTTCTCTTCTGGATGGTAATTACAGCTTCTCCTCACCTGTATAGGTATAAAAATTAACCCAAACATATTCTCCCATTGACTTTAATGAGGTTCAAGTTCGATTCGAACCTCGAACCGAACACCACTACTGTTTGAAGCTCGACTCAAACTCGAACATTTTACTGTTCGCTCATCACTACTATAGAATACTTTGGTTGACTCAATTACTACAAGGTAAATTTCCAGGTCCTGTAGCTGCAAAACAAGACTAGTGTTTGTGTCGTGTTTGGTGATCTCTGTGCATTAGGGCCAAACATCTCCACTATGGTCTTGTCTGTCATAAGGACATTGCTTAAGAAGTTTTGTAGTTTCTACAGATGAAACTTTGCAAACGTAAACTGTGCTGCTGTCTTGTTTTTAGAAAGTAAAGGCTTTCTCCTTGTAGCCCTTCCAAGCTTGTTCTGTCTTTTTCTAATTATACTGTCATAACTTTGACCATGCCACATTGTTACCAAGGCCTGTAGCATTTGAGATGTAGCCCTTGGATTTTTTCAAAATTTCCCTGAGCATTGCATGGTCTGATCTTTGGGGTAAATTTGCAGGGACTTTTACTCCTGGGAATATTGTCTACTGTCCTGTTTCCACTTGTAAATAATAATTACATGGATTTCCACTCATTTAACCCTTTAACACCTCCGAAGGGAAAAAAAAATATTACTCTTCATTTTTCTCCTCTCCGCCTTCCAAAAGCCATAACGTTTTTATTTTTCCACCTACATAGACACATGAGGGCTTTTATTTTGCAGGACAAGATGTACTTTCCAGTTGTTTTATTCATATTACCATAGAATATACTAGGAAACCGCAAAAAAATCTAAGTGGGGCAAAAAAATGTACTTGTGCCATGTTTGCGGGAGTTTTGTTTTTATGGAGTTCAATCTTCGGTACAAATGATGTGTTATGTGTATTCTACAGGTTGATACACTTCCGGCAATACCAAATATGTAGGGTTTCCGGTGGCGTAGAAAAATTCCAAACATTTTCTATATTTGAAATTTGCGCCGCGGTGTCGTTTTGTATGACCATTAACTTTTTTGTACTATCACCTACCGATGTCAGTAAGGGTGCTTTTTGCGAGCTGAAGCGTACTTTTTATTGCTAGCAGTTTGGAATGCATGCAACTTTTTTGATCACTTTATTCCAATTTTTAGCGGACATAAAATGACCAAAAAAACGAATTTTTGCCGTTTGGAATATTTTTTCTTCTCCAGTGTTCAGCATATGGGATAAATGATGTTATATTTTAATAGATTGGACTTTTTTGGATGCAGCGATACCAAATATATGTAACGTTTTTATTATTGCATGTTTTTTATTTGTAACATGACAAAAGGGGTGATTTGAACTTTAAATACATTTTTATTTTTTTTCTACTTTAAAACTTTTTTTTTCTTTTACTTTAACATTGAGTCCCCTTAAGGCGCTTCACCACTAGGGGGCGTGATCGCTAATACAGCCTAATGCATTGCATAGACCAGGCATCCTCAAACTGTGGCCCTCCAGCTGTTAGGAAACTACACCTCCCATCATGCATTTATATAATCTATAACAGTGGGAATGATGGGAGCTGTAGTTTCCCAACAGCTGGAGGGCCGCAGTTTGAGGATGTCTGGCATAGACAATGCATTAGGCTGCACCAAGATGGCGTTTTCCCCGCAGTGGTATCTTCTCCTGTATGCAATTCCAGAGGAGTCGCATACAGGTGAAGTGATCTCTGTCAGTGCACGGCCACGGCAGCACCCGGACGCTGTTGGCTAACTCGGGATTCTGCCATACGCGCTCCCTGAGGAGTCGCATGTAGCAGAAATGTCCCTGCCAGTGCCCGGGCCATTGCAGCGCCCGAGCGTCAACAGTGACTTGAGTATAAGCCAAGGACAAATTTTTCAGCACATTTTTTGTGCTGAAAATCTCGGCTTATACTCGAGTACCGTATATACCCGAGTATAAGCCGACCCGAGTATAAGCCGAGGCACCTACTTTTGCCACAAAAACCGGGAAAGCTTTTTGACTCGAGTATAAGCCTAGGGTGGAAAATGCAGCGGCTACTGGTGAATTTTAAAAATAAAAACATATACCAATAAAATTACTTCGGCAGGTGAATGTCCCCCATAGGCAGATATAGGCAGTTTAATGTCCCCCATAGGCAAGTATAGGCAGTTTAATGTCCCCCATAGGCAGATATAGGCAGTTTAATGTCCCCATAGGCAGATATAGGCTGGTATAGGCAGTTTAATGTCCCCCGATAGGGCTTGATTATAGGCAACTATATGTACCCCTAGGCAGGCTATAGGCAGGTAATTGCCCCCATAGGCAGGTTATAGGCAGGTATAGGTCCTTATAGGCAGGGTATAGGCAGGTATAGGTCGTTATAGGCTGGTATAGGTCCCCCTAGGCAGGCTCTAGGCAGGTATAGGTCCACCTAGCAGGTATGGGCAGGGTATGGGCAGGCTATAGGCAGGTATGGGCAGGCTACAGGCAGGTATGGGGAGGCTATAGGTCCCCCTAGCAGGTATAGGCAGGCCATAGGCAGGTATGGGGAGGCTATAGGTCCCCCTAGCAGGTATAGGCAGGCTATAGGCAGGTATGGGCAGGCTATAGGTCCCCCTAGCAGGTATATGCAGGCTATGGGCAGGTATGGGCAGGCTATAGGCAGGTATGGGCAGGCTATAGGCTGGCTATAGGTCCCCCTAGCTGGTATAGGAAGGATATAGGCAGGTACGGGCAGGCGATAGGCAGGTATGGTCAGGGTATGGGTAGGTATAGGCATGCTATAGGCAGGTATGGGCAGGTATAGGAAGGCTATAGGCAGGTGTGGGCAAGGTTATAGGCAGGTATGGGCAGGTATAGGCAGGTATAGGCAGGCTATAGGGCCCCCTAGCAGGTATAGGAAGGCTATAGGCAGGCATAGGTATGGTTTTAAAAGAAAAAAAACACTTACCTGGCTCCCCGCTGCTCTGTCTCCCTCGCCGCTCCGCCTCCTCGCTGTCCGCCTCCCGCGCGCTGTCCTGTCTTCTCGGCACAGGCAGGTGATGTCATCAGGCCACGCACGCAGCGTGATGACACACGCTGCCTGTGCCGGAAACTGCGGACGGCCGCGAGGCTGCGGCCGCCCGGAGTCCACTGCGGAGCAGGGAGCGCTCGCTCTCGGCACCGCAGTGGTATCTCTTCACCTATATGCGCTCCCTGAGGAGCCGCATATAACTGAAGCGTCTCTGTCGGCGCACAGGCCATTGCAGCGCCCGAGCGCCGACAGTGACTTGAGTATAAGCCGAGGGGAGATTTTTCAGCACATTTTTTGTGCTGAAAAACTCGGCTTATACTCGAGTATATACGGTATATATGGTATATTGCTTACCAGCATGGTTTCTCGCACCCTCACACCTTGGGCGAAATGTCCCAATATGAATGTGCCATAGTTTTGGTCTATTTTGCTGCTAAAAAATGTTGATGCCATATTCTCGATTTAAATGAACTGTAATAGACCAAAATTAGACGCATTATACGCCGGGCACGACACATTGTAATGCATCAAAAAAGGTGCTTTACATATAGTAGCAATGATACGCTGTGCGCCCACATAACACAATGCAATCAGTTTACTACGCAAGGTATACCAGACGCCAGATTTTTGAAGGGATCGTACTTTCAGGTGCATTTTACACTTATTAAATGTGCCCAAAAACTGCTGCGGCGTTGCCCATTTTTGGACATGTCGGCCATTGTGTCTGATTTGTAAATAGTTTTACTGTGCACTGTTTTTTTGCCTGTACTTATGCCCTCTAAATTGTATAGTGCTGCAGAAAATGTTGCTGCTATGTAGAGATTATTACTATTATAATGTAAAAAAAAAAAAAATCACAGTACTTATAATTATAATTATTATTATGAGATAAAAAAAATTTTACAGTTTCAGACACTAAAAAAAACTGAATAGAGAGAGAGAGAGAGAGAGAACAGGGTTGAGCTCACTGAAAGTCAATCTATCTGCTTGTTTGTTTGTTCACATTGCATTTTGGAAATCCCCTGGGAACGTGTGTGGTGGACCCTGAGTTCTTGACATAATAATTAGCTGAGGATAGAAGAACCACTGGACAACATACAATTCACTCAATGTCAGAAAATCACTAGCGCTCAATAATCTGTACAGATCAGCTCATTTACAATCAGGAGACCAGGTAGCAGCAATAATCAGTTGATTTTGTGTGTTGTAGCGGTTAAAGTAAGTAGCGTTCACTCGATGAACAGTCAGACCTGCAATGCTATTTAAATAAATGACATAAAGGTTATGTACAGATATAGCTACATAACTGGTTGATTACCTGTGTACATACCATAGGCTAGGTCTACATGGCATTGGACAAAAAACTCACTGAAAGCCATATCCTAAAATCATTCATAAAGCTGAGTTTTTTTGTCCATTGCATGTCAAAAATAGCTAAAAAAAAAACCCACTGTTTTTACGTATTTGGTGCATATTTTTGGCAGAAACGTACAGCATTAATTGCTGTGGATTTCCGCACAAATAAACACCAAAAAAGTCAGGTGGCTTACAAAGGCTTCAATAGTAGATTCTCTGCCATGTTCTGGTGTTTTTTGCAACACGGTTCAAAAAACGACCAGGAGCTGAAATGAGCTGAAAAAAACAACATTCTGTGCAGACTACAGAACGTTTTTACTATTAAATTTTATAGGATCTGTTTTCAGTAATTTTTTTCAGCAGTTTCAGAAAACAAAAAACACTGAAAAAACTATTGAAAGTGTGTGGGGACAGCCTTAGGGGCCGTTTACACGGCACAGGACAAATACCGGTTGCTTTATCCGACAGCTATTTGTACTGTTTTCGGACCGTGCACACGGCCGCAGAGGGGCGGCTTTTCGCCCCTAATCGCCTTCACATAGACATAATTCCCCTTTCACATAGACGTATTCATCTTCCGTCCGAAAACTGGTCGGAAGAATGAACATGTTCTATGTTTTTTGGACCACTGGCGGTGTGAAAAACCGCTCGGCAGAAAAACAGTTTAGGGGGAACTGCTGGGCGGTTTTTCTATTGAAGTCTATGGAAGAGAGTTGCTTGCAGGTTTTCAGACGGTTTCTAAAACCACAAACCGTCTGAAAAACCATCCAAAAACTCTTGCTGTGGGGACAAGCCCTTAGGCTGCGTCCCCACGGCAAAGGACAAATACCGGTCGGTTTATCCAACCGGTATTTATACTGTTTTTGGGCCGTGCACACGGCCGCAGGGGGATGGCTTTTCTCCCCGATTGGCGGAGAAAAGCCCTCCGCCCTCCCATAGACATGTTCATATTCCATCCGTAAACCGGGCAAAAGAATGAACATGATCAATGTTTTTCAGACCGCCGGTGGTCTGAAAAACCGGCGGGTGGAAACCATGTGCAGTAGGGACTGCTGCGTGGATTTTCCATTAAGGTCCATGTAAAAGTTTGTCAGCCAGTTTGCAGATGGTTTTCTAAACCGAAAACCGTCTGAAAAACCAGCTGCAAACCCGTGTTGTGGGGACAGGCCCTTACATTACTTGTCTACTACTGATACAGAGTTGCAGGCTGTGCTGTTGTCTGCATTCACAATTCTGCTAGTTGTTAGTGGAAACAGTGAACTAGCTTGTTGCCAGCCACACACCTCACTCATTAGCTAGTTTTTTCTACATTGGATTATTGTAAAGTGTGTAGTTAGATTACACTTCTCAGAATACATCATGCTTGAAGTAACTGTATACTTGACTTCAGATTCAGGTACAAGTCAAGCACGACCTGAATATGTGCACTTTGGTTTAAGTGGGCCCAAAATAATTTTTAGGCTCAATCACAAATAAAAAAAAAACCACAAGACTATAACCTGAACTTGAATATTTTCTTCACAATTTCGGTCAAACCAGTGTAGTGCTCCACCACCGGTGAAAGTAAAACTTATAGGGCGACATGTATGAACGGGATTTACGCCTGTTTTCTGGCGTATCCTGCGCCTCATCGTCCCGAATCCCCTGTCGGACGCAGGGATGCGATGTTAGGCGCAGCGTTCGCCACTTTCAGCTGCGCCCCGCATGAAGGGGCGGGCAATGGGCGCGGTGTGGGCGCGGTGTGGGCGCGGAGTGGGCATTCCGGGGCGGGACGCGGCGCGCTCGAAAACTCCGAGGCATGTACGATCGCGAGTCGGCAAAGTGCGGCGCATTGCAGCGCTCGCCAGCTCCGACAGGCAGACCTGGTTGATTCTGGTCTAAATGATCCGGCGGAGGCGAAGTGAAGCGAGAACGTAACATGAGAGGAAACATATAGAAGATCGCAATAGAAATCTCGGCTCTCAGCTCCGTGCGGCTGGAGTATGATTCCAAAAAAATCGCATTTAAAGAGGCGTAAAACTTTATCTGAAAAAGAGCTCAAACCTTATTAAATAAAAAAAAAAATAATAATAATAACTTTCCAACAATCTAGAACGGCGCAACATCAGGAATTAGGATCTTGGAAATTGCCTGGAAATACAGTGATTCAAATGCTGTAAGCGCTTCTCATTGGTCGGCATAACCCAGCCAATCAGAATAGGAGCGACAGTAAACCCTTAAAACCTATGGAGAAGTATTGACCAATCAAAATCAAAGGCGGGACAGTTCAAAATACAGTAAAAATACAGAAAAGAGCTGATTGGTTGAGCTAGTGAGGGCTTGGCAATCTTGTCCAATCAGAATAGGAGCGACAGGGACCCATTATAACCTATGGAGAAATTTTGACCAATCAAAATCAAAGGCGGGACAGTTCAAAATACCGTAAAAATGCAGAAAAGAGCTGATTGGTTGAGCTAGCGGGGGCTTGGCTATCTCGGCCAATCAGAGCACTAGCTACTTGTCCCATTGTAGTCTATGGCCAGATCGGGGCAATGAGATCTCGGCTCTCAGTGCCGTGCGGCATGGAGTATGATTAAAAAAATCATTTTAATTAAGTGTAAAATATTATCTGTAAAAGAGCTGAAACCTTCTATAAACATACAGCAATCAAATCCCTAACAACGCGTTTGTCACCGAGACCGGCGCTACATCAGGAATTGGGATATAGAGAATTGCCGGGAAATACAGTAATTCAAATTCTGTAAGCTCTTCTCATTGGTCGGCGAAAACCAGCCAATCAGAATAGGAGATACAGAGACCCATTATAACCTATAGAGAAATATTGACCAATCAAAATCAAAGGCGGGACATTCAAAATACAGTAAAAATGCAGAAAAGAGCTGATTGGTTGAGCTAGCGGGGGCTTGGCTATCCCGGCCAATCAGAGCGCGAGCTACTTGTCCCATTGTAGTCTATGGAGAGATAGAGGCAATGAAATCTCGGCTCTCAGCGCCATGCGGCATGGAGTGTGATTAAAAAAATAATTTTTATTCAGTGTAAAATATTATCTGAAAAAGAGCTGAAACCTTCTAAAAACATAAATCAATCAAATCCCTAACAACGCGTTTGTCGCCGAGATCGGCGCTACATCAGGAATTGCGATATAGAGAATTGCCGGGAAATACAGTAATTCAAATTGTTTAAGCGCTTCTCATTGGTCGGCAGAAACCAACCAATCAGAATAGGAGCGACAGGGAACCATTTTAAGCTATGATGAAGTATGGACAATCAAATGAAAAGGCGGACAGTTCAAAATACAGTAAAAAAGGCAGAAAAGAGCTGATTGGTTGAGCCCAGGAGGCAGATATGAATCCACCAATCATATGTAGTGCGTCTATTTTGAATGGAGAAAGAAGGGCGCGATACAAGGGCGCCCTAAAAGTTATTACTGTCTATGGGAAATATTCTAGTACTGTGATTGGTTGGTGGGAAGAGGGGCGCGTCCTGCTTAGCCAATCAGCGGCTGAGCTACCTTCTCATAGAGTTCTATGGGGAAAAGAATTGCAGAGGGAGCTCTTTTTGTGATTGGCTAAGTTAAAAGAGGCGCGGTTGTCTGGGCCAATGGGAGAGCGAGCGATGCTCTTATGGGTTTTCTAATGCAATCTGGAATAAAACTGTACGTGCCCGAAATAAAATGATAAGACTCCCGAAGTTGTGCCGATCTCTATATAAAATGATCAATAATATGGGGGTAACGAAAAAAAATATTAATTCAATAAATTCATTTTTATTTCTTTATTTTCGTTACACCCATACTATTGATCATTGGCTAACGAAAATAAAGAAATAAAAATGAATTTATTGAATTAATATTTTTTTTCGTTACCCCCATATTATTGATCATTTTATATACACATCGGCACAACTTCGGGAGTCTTATCATTTTATTTCGGGCACGTACAGTTTTATTACAGATTGCATTAGAAAACCCATAAGAGCGTCGCTCGCTCTCCCATTGGCCCAAATAACCGTGCCTTTTACTTAGCCAATCACAAAAAGAGCTCCCTCTGCATTTCTTTTCCCCATAGAACTCTATGAGAAGGTAGCTCAGCCGCTGATTGGCTAAGTAGGACGAGCCCCTCTTCCCCCCAACCAATCACAGTCCTAGAATATTTCCCATAGACAGTAATAACTTTTAGGGCGCCCTTCTATCGCGCCCTTCTTTCTCCATTCAAAATAGACGCACTGCATCTGATTGGTGGATTCATATCTGCCGCCTGGGCTCAACCAATCAGCTCTTTTCTGCCTTTTTTACTGTATTTTGAACTGTCCGCCTTTTCATTTGATTGGTCCATACTTCTCCATAGCTTTTAATGGTTCACTGTCGCTCCTATTTGATGGTTGTTCTGCCGACCAATGAGAAGGCTTAAACAATTTGAATTACTGTATTTCCCGGCAATTCTCTATATCGCAATTCCTGATGTAGCGCCGGTCTCGGCGACAAACGCGTTGTTACGGATTTGACTGATTTATGTTTTTAGAAGGTTTCAGATCTTTTTCAGATAATGTTTTACACCTAATAAAAATGATTTTTTTAATCACACTCCATGCCGCACGGCGCTAAGTGCCGAGATTTCATTGCCCCGATCTGGCCATAGACTACAATGGGACAAAGTAGCGCACGCTCTGATTGGCTGGGAAAGCCAAGCCCCCACTAGCTCAACCAATCAGCTCTTTTCTGCCTTTTTAATGTATTTTGAATGTCCCGACTTTGATTTTTATTGGTCACTATTTCCCCATAGGTTATAATGGGTCTCTGTCGCTCCTATTCTGATTGGCTGGTTTCCTGCTGACCAATGAAAAGAGCTTACAGAATTTGAATTACTGTATTTCCCGGCAATTCTCTATATCGCAATTCCTGATGTAGCGCCGGTCTCGGCGACAAACGCGTTGTTAGGATTTGATTGATTTATGTTTATAGAAGGTTTCAGCTCTTTTTCAGATAATTTTTTACACTTAATAAAAATGATTTTGTTAATCATACTCCATGCCGCACGGCGCTGAGAGCCGAGATTTCATTGCCCCGATCTGTCCATAGACTACTATGGGACAAGTAGCTCGCGCTCTGATTGGCCAAGATAGCCAAGCCCCTGCTAGCTCAGCCAATCAGCTCTTTTCTGTATTTTTACTGTATTTTGAATTGTCCCGCCTTTGATTTTGATTGGTTAATATTTCTCCATAGGTTATAATGGGTCCCTGTCGCTCCTATTCTGATTGGCCAGGATTGCCAAGCCCTCGCTAGCTCAACCAATCAGCTCTTTTCTGCATTTTTACTGTATTTTCAACTGTCCCGCCTGTGTTTTTGATTGGTCAATACTTCTCCATAGGCTGTAATGGGTCACTGTCGCTCCTATTCTTATTGTCTGGTTTCTGCCGACCAATGAGAAGAGTTTACAGAATTTGAATTACTGTATTTCCCAGCAATTTCCAATATCCCAATTCCTGATGTAGCGCCGTTCTAGATTTTTGGAAAGTGGTTTTATTTATATATTTTTTTAGTAGGTTTGAGCTCTTTTTCAGAGAATGTTTTACAACTTTATAAAGGCGATTTTTTTATTCATACTCCATGCCGCACGGACATCTTTAATGATTTCTCCCTGTTTTCCAGCCTGTCTCGAATCGGAATACATGTGAGGCGCAGCCCCGCTCTGCGCCTAAGTCCCTGCACTGCACCCCACACACTAGTGAGGTGCGGCGGACTTTACACTGCATGTATGAGCGCACTACGTCGGCCGGCAAATCATAGGCGCAGCGCCGCCCTGCACCTAAGTCCCCGCACTGCGCCACAGACACTGACGAGGCGCGGCGGACTTTACATGGCATGTATGAGCGCGCCTCGGCACCGACATAAATCAGGCGCAAATTTCGCCGGAAAACTGGCGGAAATATGCGCTCCGACGTGGCGAGATTCATAGGTGTCGCCCATAGACTTTATTTCAATTTGAGTCAAACCATAAAAACCTTACCCATTTCGAAATAACTAAGCTCATTTGTTAAACTACAGTGCTGTGCAAAAGTTTGAGGTAGGTGTGGGAGAATGCTGCACAGTCAGAATGCTTTCAAAAATTGAATTGTTAATAGCTTATTTCTAATAAAGCTTGCTACGCAACCCCTGGGGAATTTGGTTATATTGTGACCTATATCAGTGCCTGACAAGGAATTTGGTTATACTGTGACCTATTTTAGCACCTGATAATTTTGAATTTGTCTATATGATTATGTATCTTAGTATTTGATAACGTATATACCCACTTGTTAGGTGCATCAATTAGTGATCTGTGTATATTTAAGGTGCATCTTTCAAGAACTGGTATACATTTTCTGTATTTTTCAATTGATTACGATTCTCTACTCTTATAGCACTCTAGGGACTTTATAGGGGTCACTGTAGGGTAGGTTCCTGGTTGGGGTCGCCCTTTTTGGGGCAGTTGGTCCATTTGTCATGTGTTAGCTATAGTGTTTGTTAGGGTGCAATAGGGATTGTGTAGGTTTTATCATTTATATGTATTAATAAAGGTTATATTTTAAGTCTGTATCTCTGCCTGAAGGTACTTATATATCCCTTGTAGTTCTGTGTTATTTCTAATAAAGAACTAAATGCAAAGTGAATGAACAAAAGTGAAATGGAAATCCAATCAATACTTGGTTTAATCACTCCTGACGGTAAACTTGTACAGGGTCTTTGAAGGAACGCGGCAGGGAGGTTGTTCCAAACATGTTGGAGAAGTCACCACAGATAGTCTATGGATGCAGCTGCTCAGATCCTTCTGTCTCTTCATGTAATCCCAGGAAAACTCAATGATGATGAGATTAGGACTCTTTGGGGCCACATTGTTACTTCCAGGCAAAGGGTGGTCACACACAATTTAGTTAGCCATTAAAAAGGTATCAGTGACTAAGGTCCACCCAATTCAAGAAACATTTCATAGTAAGAAACATATAGATGCAACATAGCTTGGATACAACTTTCCCAGGGGACTGAAGAAAACACCCTACTGTAACCCAGAGAGTCATCACAACAACAATGTAGCCCAAATGATTTAGATGACAAGTTAAGCTCTGCTACATAGTGACACATATTGGAGGGCAGCCATGTAACTTGACCAGGATGTCTTTGGAATCTCTCAGCAGGCTGTCCACAGTCATCAGTACTGTCCGAACTTGACTTTGGCAGTATGTTTCTCTCAAGTATGCACCTAAGACTGTTTCCAGACACCCACTGCCTCCATAGTCTACCTATGGTATTAGCTGGATTACCAATGATCAACTATACAGTAAAATGTCACTGGATGTAACACAGATGGCCAACATACCAATTCAGTGTGGTCTATAGAGAATTTAGGGACAAATGTCAAAGGACGGTGTCTTACTAGAGTAACCTTTTTCATTAGCACTGATGACCCTGCTTTTTGCACGCTGGTAAATAGCCGCGGCCAGTCAGACATTTCTCCTGTTTCACAGCTGACTATCTGTCCTCATAAAACATTGATGGTCTTAAAGGAAATCTATCACCTTTTTTTACTATTTAAAATAAGATGCCGATACATATTCTTTTTTTCTTAGGCGTTTTTATTTTTAGATTGTAGATTTTTATATTATGTTGCATGTATACTGTATGATTATGCGGGCGGCCATCTTGTCTGAGCTACTTTTAACAGCATTTAGAGAGATGCTTTACAGCAACTTCATGGTCATAGGAGCCTGTAAACAGGATCAGACCCACTGACCTCTAAAGTGAGTTTTCTAGTCATGGTCTGTGACCTGGGAAGAAATCAGTGTGCATGGAGGAGGAGAGGGGGAGCTGTGACTGACTATCTCCTATTGTGACTGGTGGATCCTGTGTTATCTATACACATTGGTTTCACCTTTCAGTGTAATTCTGCCTGTGCAGATAATGAGGAGCTTGCTGAAAAGCTTTCTCTACAGAACAGGAAATATCAGACTTATATTACGCCTAGTGGCCAAAGTGAAAACTGCAGGACTTCAGGATTTGTTAAAAAATAGTGATACTGATATAAAAAACACAAACAAAAATTATTAAAAAATGTGTTTAACATAAAAACAATAAGTCATTTTCTAATGACATGTTTCCTTTAAGCAGGGGACCCTCTTTATAACATCTATATATAACAACAGGTCAGGTCAACAGGTCAGACTCTTAAAACTAACTATAAATGTCCTAACATTTTCATGATCTATGTTAATTAATTAATGTCAGTGAGTTATAATATTGTTGTTTATTCTTGGAGGCTGAAAACTGATCCTGGCCTGGTCAGGCTTTGAGTTTGTAACAGTATATCAGACCAGAGCTGCAGCATAAGCCTGAAATCTGGTATAAGTGTCATGACCGCACCTGCTTGGGCCTCGAGGACTGGCTTCTGTCCAGAAGAAAAGGTGGAGGCTGCACTTTTGATCATGATATCGGAATTGTATACATATTTATGGGTTTCTAGCCTGAACATTGCTCTGTCAGTTCTGCTGATTGTGGTTTTGTGCTGAGTGGCAGGTGATTCAGATGAGCAGTGAGTGACAGTCATCTTCACCACTAAGGTTGTGTTCTGGATGTCAGGGAGCCAATCCAATCACACTCTGGACTGGGTCCCGGACTTCTTATTTAAGATCCCTCCATACTGGAGGTCTTTGCTGGTGATAGTCTTGGCTTGAACTAGTGTGTGTTGGTAGACCTTTTGCTTCACTTGGATTTCCGACCTTTTGCCTCCCTATTGACGTACGTCTTCAAATAAAATGTTAGTACTGTTTGCTCTTCCCGGTTCTGACATCTTCCTGCTGAATACTCTGCTATTGTGTTTGTCTGTCTCGTCTGTTTTGTGTTTGCACTTATTCAGGGTACCGTCCAGTTGTCACCGACAGCTTAGGGTCGGTTCGGCAAGCAGGCAGGGACAGCCGTGGGGAACTTAGCACTAAAGCGCACTTTCTGTCTGTCCCTGTAGATCTGGGCTTACAATAAGAGAAACGTTCTGCCCGGAAGGTTTTAGTTTACAGATGTTCTAGATTTTTACATTATACAAAGTCAACAGGATTTTTTAGCTTCTGAATGTAAACAGGAATGTCTTCATTCATTAACAGCAAGTAAAGATGCTGACACTGATGAAGCATTGAGACACAAAGAGTGACATGCATGATTTTGGGTGTTTAGATGCCAATTTTTGGTGCATTATAATAGTGTAGAATGCGCCTGATATATGAACCTGGTCTACTGCGGGTCATAAATCAGGAGCATTCTAGCACAGAAACGACACTTCTGGCTCAGGTAGACCACTTTTAAAGTGCTCTATCTGTTCCAGCAGTAATGCGCCTGGAATTGCTGTGCGGAATTGCCGTGCCCACCCAAAATCAGGCGTATTACAAACTGCCATGGGCGCTCTGTAATGCACCGGATAATGGCGTGCGGCAGGATTAAAACCATTGCAAACAGAGCTGCGTCTGATGTCAGGCTGAAAAGACGCCAGACTTCTGGCCACCCCATTCACACATATCGCCCAAAGTATATTAGAACATTTTGAGCGAGGAGAAATCCCTTGAATAGGTCTTCAATATTAGGCTGGGTACACTTTTGCATCAGAGCATGTACCACTATTTTTTCTGTTAAAATAACAGACCCAAAACCAAAATCCCGATTGACTCCATTGTAGTCAATGAGGTCAGTCAGACAGAAATTGTCATTTAACGGATCCGGCGCTGCCTCGGCAACTGAGGTTCCAGACAAAACCTCCAACATAGATGTGAACTGGGCTTTAGATAAGTGGAGCTTTGGCTTTCATCATGGACTCAATCAGCCGACTGAAAGGGCTACCAAGTGTAGAAACTAGTAGGCTGCTTACCAGCACTACACTGCAGTGCAGAAGTATCGCAGTGTATTATAGAAGCAATCATGTGATCAAATGTTCAAGTGTCATGTTGGGATTAAAAAGTGCAAAAGAAGCTTACTAAAATATAAAAAAAAATTAAAAAAGAGATTCAAAAACATTTGTGCCTTATTTGGCCTTTGTTTTTTTAAAACTGTCTAATAGTAAAAGTGTGTTTGTTGCCCAAAACAACCAATATCAAGGCAGCCTTCATTATTTAGGAGCCATTTAAGAAATTAAAGCTGAGCTCTGATTTTGATAAATGTTGCCCATTATGTTTTTAACCCTCATTGAAACTAAGCCAAAAAAAATGAACAAGAATGTCTGAATTATATTTTTGTTTATCCTCCCGCCCAAAAGAAACAGGACAAAAAGCATTTAAATATCCTAAATCCTGCAAGATGTTATTAACAAAACATGTTGTTCCGCAAACAAAAAATTACTTCTCATTCAGAAACATAGAAATAAAAGGACAAATAAAAATCTAGTAAGTATTTATATTTCGGGACATAATTTTAACCTCTTACCGACTTTTGATGATTGGGATGCACTTGCCGAGCCTGCTCCATTCGCCGCAGGTAACAGGTGACTATTACAGCCAGGACCTGTCGCAAGCAACCAGCATTTTAACTCTTTAGATGCCAAGTTAATGGTCACAGAAAATTACACTCCAGTGTAAAATCAAAAAATAGAAAAATGTTTCTTTTTCTAAAAGTGCTAAATCATAACCAAAACTCTACAAATTTGGGGCGACATGTATGAAATTTGGCGTGTTAACATTTCTGGCTCAGGTATACCACTTTGAAAGTGCTCTACCTGTTCCAGCAGTAATGCACCTAGAAATGGCGTAGTGAAGCTATAAATCTATAGCTTTGTACGGTTCTAGAGCGCCCCGCCTCCCACACACCCCCCGAGATCGGGCGCATTACAAAGCGCTGCAGGCAAAATGTAATGCACCTGATCATTGCGTGTGGGAGATTTAAAAATATAGATAATAATGCGCTCGTCTACCCGAAGTAGATGAGACGCGAATGGCTATAAAGAAAAAGAGCGCAGATCGGGTTCCACATATAACAGCACCGTTGCACAAATAGAATAAGTCAGGTGCTCACCTTTTGTTGCTGTACAAAGAATACGGTACAGCTCGTATAATCACTTGAGTCTCACAATGAGGAGATAAAGGAGAGCAGCTCCCGTCCCGGTTCCCGCCTCCGGTTCCACGAGGACGCCGAGGTATACGATAAAGAAGAACTACAGTGCTTTGCAAACCCAGCAAAGGTAGTTGCAAGCTAACTATAATAAAGGGAACTTTACTGGGGCTAGAGCGCTTAATGAAATTAAGCACAGTAGGGCTAAAGTTATATTTAGATATATTTAATTATATATAGTAGCACATAACGCGTTTCACGGGTCTCGGCCCGCTTCTTCAGATATGCCAAGATTTAAAAATATATGAACAGGGCTGTGCCTGATCTCGGGCTGAAAATATCTGGCGCAGCCCTTGGTGTCACAAGAATTGTACAGATCTGGAGAATACAGATAACATGTCATTTATACCAAACAGTAAACTCCCTTAAAATGAAACCCCTGCAAAAATAGGGCGAATGCTTTTTTTTCACATTCTACCCCATATAGAACTTCTTTAAGTTTCCCAGTGCGTTATATAGAACAGTCAATGGCACCATTTAAAAGTTCAACTTATCCTGCAAAAAATAAGCCCACTTATGGCTGTGTAGATTTAAAAAAAAATGTTATGGCTCTTAGAAGGAGGAACAAAAGAAATGTGACATAAGAAAAATCTCTATGGCTCTTAAGGTTTCGTAAGTGGGTATGTTTTCTGCAAGAGCAGAAAACATAAAAAAAGCAGCACAAGTCTCGTTTCACTGGAACACCCAGACCCATAGAATAAAGTTAGCAAGGTGAATTAATGGCACACCTTCCCTGCAATCCAAAGGTATCCATTTTTTTTATTAGAGTTCTAATGAAAATTGGACAAAACGGCCATGGATGTACTTTATTGGCAAACAAGTTTGGATATCGAGTGCCCTGAATTCTACTAAAGGAGCGGTACCAATACTACTACCAGATAAGAACACTAACATGTCATTTATACTGCTTGGTGAACTCTTTAGAGAAAAAAAAAACTAAAAGATTGAAATTGAAGGTTTTTCTTACTCAACTTTAAAAAAAATAGAAATGAAAATTGATCAAAATGTCACATGTACCCCATGATGGTTTCAATACAAACTTCAGCTTACGTTGCAAAAAAATATGCCCTCCTTCAACAGTAAAGTAAAAAAAATGATGGCTGTCAGATTGTGGCAACACAGAAACATTTTCTTGAAGTATTTTTATTGTGCACATGTAGTGGACTATAAAAAAAACTCTATGATTAAGAGCATATGCTTCTTATAGTCCAATACTTGTAATATGGGATGAGTGCTGTGTACTTGGGGACTGGCATATTCATGCACTAGGACCTGTCCTCCTACAACTTATTGGCAACTTTCTGTCTATGGAAAGCTGTCGATCATCCACCAGTGGGCAGAGAAAGTCCACTGCTTGTGAATACACAACAGTCACAGTGCGACAGATCTAATTATATGTAATTGTACAAAAAAAAACCAGCATATTTCCACGTAAGAGAAGGCAGCTTGAAGCAGGTGATAGATTCTCTGTAATCCATTGGTTACTATTCCAATTATGTTGCTATTAGACCATTAAATAATAATAGAAATTTGAGTAATTTTCCATTTACATATTACTAAATGTGTATCGAGAGAAAGGGCTTTTCATCACCAAACAACAACTCCAGATACCGTACATTAGTCATTTATACAGCTCCAATCAAAACAAACGGCGAGTGTAAAAAGAGTAATTGTAACAGTAAAAAATATCGGAAACCTGTGGGACTTGGAAAAATAATAATTTGCCAGAAACAGCTGGACTTTAATCTTCAAAACATCAATTTCCTGAGCAGCTGGATGCAAATATGTCTAAACAGGAACTGAAGTGATGGAGATGGTAAATGAAAAGGTAGTTCAGGCTGTGTAGCCGAGTAGCCCCTCAGAGATTGTGATTAGAGGGCATAAATGATGTGCGGACAGGAAGCAGAAGTATCCCATGCAAATATTGATTTACTGAAGGTTGTTGTTCAGGAGGATTATTTCTAATATTCTGCATGGTCATGAAGGCTTATTGTGCACTTAAAGAGGAATAATGAGCGCTCCTGTTACATATCAAGATCGTTCTCTTTACTTCAGTTTCGGTCGAGGTACCTAGCTGGTCCCAGAACGTGCTCTCAGCTCCTTCAGTGAAGAATTCTCTGTAGGAAAAACTAAACCATGAACATTCGTTGAAGGTACAGTTTTTTGTGTAACACCAACAGACAGTCAATATCAGAATGTACCGGGGTGTGCTTGGCTTTTGCAACTCCTCTCTACCAGTTCCCCACCTCTGTACAAACTCCACAGGTGGTTATAGCTCTGGGTTGTATTTTGTGTTGGTACTAGGCCTCATATCACTGTGTTGGTGGGGGGAACAGTCATGAGAGGCCACAGGTTACAGGCATAATCTCCTAGGAGGAGACAGAGGACCAACCCCCTGGAGATTGTAATGCGATTGTTGCCTGTATCCTACAGAATCAAATTGTGTGCCCTGAGTTTCATTCCCTGCATCCCCCAGAAGATTAGCAACAGCCATGACCTTCAGGGATGTAGGGAATAGAGTTTAGTACATTTTAGTATTTTTTTTAGTGCTTTTAATGTCCTATAGATTGACTCCTTTAGATTATGTCGGATTCGTAGAACTAAACCTTGACCATTTTTTTAATAAAATGGTTAACGGGGGATGTTGTCATGAGTGTTTATTTAAACAAAGTGTTTTTTACATTGTTTTTGTGTTTTTTTTAAAGCTATTTAATTCCAGTGTTAGTAATGGAGGTGTCTAACAGACACCTCTCCATCACTATCAATGGAGATTGGTGTCAGCTGCTGGAATTTTGTCACTAACCCCTGTCACTATTTCCCCTCTAATCAATGCACTAGGGGCATTGGGAAGAGCCAGGTTACCATCCGAAGTGGACCATCTAATGATGGTCTGTTTCAGGGGCAAATATGGGCTAGTATTTTTAGAGTGATAAGGGATCAATATCCATGGACCTTCCCATCATGATAGTATCAGGCTGCATCTGTTGGTTTCACCTTGGTTGGTAAGGAAAAAGTGGGGGACCCGACATGCTTTTTTTCTATCATTTATATATTGAAAATCTTTAAAAAAAAAGTTAAACAATAACTATGTGGGGTGTTTCCCTTTTTGTCGAGAACATGTGAACAATTACAAAAACAGTGCACATCCAGGAATTCAAGGTAGGTGACATGGATCCCCAGGACATACCTTTTACAACTCCTGACCGTGGGACATCCTTTGTGTGAGAAAAATAAACCTTTGGGGTCAGATGTTGATTCTGGTTTGTTTCATTGTTGTATATTAAATATTGTAGGTGATGTATCGTGTCTTTTTATGAAACTTCTGCAGTTTTTGATTCCGGTAAGAGCTATTTAGCATGAGCAGTCCTTTTGTTAGCTGTGCCTATTAGCATGGAAGTTTTAAGTCAGACTATATGTCCCCAGAGACTTTTAACACATCCATTATCACATGGCATAGGACAATGGAAAAAGTTATACATCAAACAAATCTTGGCCGTACTCCATGTTTTCCGTAACTCACTTATGAGATTATGGCCCCAGAGCCCAGTCACAGCTACTGTCTCATACACAAGAGTTTTAGACTCTAGTGAACCCCAGGAATGGAAATGGGCCCAAATTATGAATCTGTCATATTAAATTTTGGGATGCCTGGGTTGGTAAATTCATCCTTTTGACCTTGGCAGTCATGATATCTATGACACTTCTAGCAGAAGTTATGGCCAAAACTGGAAATTATGACTTTCCTAGTGTCCCCTGCATGTAATTAGCCATTCCCTCTGTGACCTAAGCAGGAGAAATAGCTGGGGGTCAGTGGTCATCAAAGACCATTGTCAGTTTCAGGAGTTGCCAAGCTCAGGTCTTCGATCTGCACTCCTCAGCCGAGAGATTTTCACTGATCAAACTGGGAAAGTTCTGTTATTTTATCTCTTTCGTTTATATTGTATTGCACGTTTTTATGTATGTCTGTAATTTTGTCATTTTTGTAACTAAGCACTGTACCTGTATATTGAAGCTTACATTTTTGGGGGGCTTTGGCTTGTTGTCCTAACAAACCCAAAAAGTCTCTGAAGAGTGACGGTGCATGTGACTGGTTGCGTAGATTCCTTTCTTAAGGTGTTTAGAGTTCCTTTCACTCTCTCTCTCTTGAAAGGGGGTGGTAGTGTGTGTGTTGTCGGGGTTGTGGACCATGTGGGGGTACGTGTGGGTTCATAGAGTAGGCAGAGTGAGAGCCGAGTTTGAGCTGTTGTTGCATAGCCAACCCCAAGTTACACAGAAGGATGTGAAGCCTGAGTGTGTGTCCGAGACGGACTGTGTCCTAGAGACCCTTCTGTGTTTGGTTTTTCCCTTTCCCTGGCATATAATTGAGGTTGGCAGAGGGATCTAATTTTCACAATCTTAATTGTGTGCCCTTGTGCCCTCACTTTTCTCCATCTTGTGGCCCTGTTACATTTCACCTTGGAATCCAAGACTGTCCTGTAGGATCTGGGACAGTTGGGAGTTATGTTGCTTGTCTGTGTAACACAGAAAACATGTTTTAAAATTCTAAGGCTATGTCCACACTGCACATGATTACGATCGTATCTCCGGCGCTTTTCGTTTTTTTAAAAGCGCCGCAGATACGATCGTCAGTGCGGTGCCATAGACGGCAATAGAAAAGACGAGTTGCTGTCTACACAGCTCGTCTTTTCTCTGCCCGTCTTTCGGCAGCGGCGTATTATACAACATGTTGTATAATACGCCGGTGCTTCTCGTCTTCTTGACGTCTTCCCATACAATGCTTTTGTATGGGGGACGTCGGGAAAACGATAAGCGGCCGCGGCTTTTGAATAAAGCGTGACAAAAGCCGCGGTCATGCATCAGAGAAAGAACGGCCGCTTTTGGGGCCATTTTTTGTCTGATGCAGTGTAGACATAGCCTAAGACCCTGTTCACATAGCAGATTTTCCCATGTATTTCAGCATGGAGTTTTCTTCTTCTTGGCGCGGAACACGGCATGAAGTCTGAGTGGACAGTTTGGATGTGGATTCCGCAGACCGTGTAAAGGGTCGTTAGCAAGTGGATTACCTCCAAGGACCAGGGCGAAACTGGGTCCAAGATCACAGGAAATCAGCATCATACAAAAGTGAAATCTGAGGCAGCAATCCAAAGATATGTCTCAGATTTCTACCACTAATTCTGTGCTGGATGGAAAAATCTGACCTATGAACATGCCGTAAGTATTTCTGAGAATAATACAAGCAATAAACAATAACAGCTTCAAATGCCCATTTGGGACCTGATATTAGGAAAAATTAATATCAATAAAGTTTAAGAAAAAAAATAATAATAATCTTATAACCCTATATATCACAGAGCTCAGCTTCTCTCCTCTATCATGTAACCCTATATATCACAGAGCTCAGCTTCTCTCCTCTATTATAGAACCCTCTATATCACAGAGCTCAGCTTCTCTCACTCTACCATATAACCCTATATATCCAAGAGATCAGCTTCTCTCCTCTATCATATAGCCCTATATATCCCAGAGCTCAGCTTCTCTCCTCTATCATGTAACCCTTTATATCACAGAGCTCAGCTTCTCTCCTCTATCATGTAACCCTATATATCACAGAGCTCAGCTTCTCTCCTTATCATGTAACCCTATATATCACAGAGCTCAGCTTCTCTCCTCTATCATGTAACCTTTTATATACAGAGCTCAGCTTCTTCCTCTATCATGTACCTATATATCACAGAGCTCAGTTTCCCTCTCCTCTATTATATAACCCTATATATCACAGAGCTCAGTTCTCTCACTCTATCATATTAAACCCTATATATCAAGAGATCAGCTTCTCTCCTCTATCATATAGCCCTATAATATCCACAGAGCTCAGCTTCTCTCCTCTTCATATAACCCTATATATCCAAGAGCTCAGCTTCTCTCCTCTATATTATAGCCTTTATATCACAGAGCTCAGCTTCCTCCCCTCTATCAAAATAACCTTTTTATATCACAGAGCTCAGCTTCTCTCCCTCTATCATATAACCTTATATATCACAGAGCTCAGCTTCTCTGCCTCTATCATATAACCCTATGTATCACAGAGCTCAGCTTCTCTCCTCTATCATATAACCCTATATATCACAGAGCTCAGCTTCTCTCCCTCTATCATATAACCTTGTATATCACAGAGCTCAGCTTCTCTCCCTCTATCATATAACCCTATATATCACAGAGTTCAGCTCCTCTCCTATCATATAACCCTATACAGTATATCACAGAGCTCAGCTTTCCCTCTATCATATAACCTTATATATCACAGAGCTCAGCTTCTCTCCTCTATCATATAACCCTATACATCACAGAACTCAGCTTCTCTCCCTCTATTCATAAAACCCCTTTTATATCACAGAGCTCAGCTTCCCCTCTATCATATAACCCTTATATATCACAGAGCTCAGCTTCTCTCCCTCTATATATAACCTATATATCACAGAGCTCAGCTCTCTCCTCTTCATATAAACCCTATATATCACAGAGCTAAAGCTTCTCTCTCTATCATATAACCCTTTATATCACAGAGGTTTCAGCTTCTTCCTTATCATATAACCCTGTATATCACAGAGTTCAGCTTCTTCCTCTATCATAAAAACCTATATTCACAGAGCTCAGCTCCTTATCTTTATAACCTATATAAAACAGAGCTCAGCTTCCTCCCAAATCATATAACCCTATATATCACAGAGCTCACTTCTCTCCCTTATCATTTTAACCCTATATATCACAGAGCTCAGCTCCTCTCCTTATCTATAACCCTATATATCACAGAGCTCAGTTCTCTCCTCTATAATAACCCTATATATATCACAGAGCTCAGCTTCTCTTCTCTATCATATGACCTTATATATCACAGAGCTCAGCTTCTCTCCTCTATCATATTACCCTATACATCACAGAACTCAGCGTCTCTCCCTCTATCATAAAACTATTATCACGGGAAACTCAGCTTCTCTCCCCTATCATAAAAACTATATATCACAGAGCTCAGCTTCTCCCTCTCTATCATAAAAACCCTATATATCACAGAGCTCAGCTTCTCTCCCTCTATCATATAACCCTATATATCACAGAGCCACCCCTCTCTCCCTCTATCATATAACCCTATATATCACCGAGCTCAGCTTCTCTCCCTCTCTCATCTAACCCTATATCACAAAGCTCAGCTACTCTCCTATATCATATAATCCTATATATCACAGAGCTCAGCTTCTCTCCTCTAACATATAACCCTACATATATAAGAGCTCCCCTTCTCTCCCTCTATCATATAACCTATATATCACAGAACTCAGCTTCTCTCCTCTATCATATAACCCTACATGTATGAGAGCTCAGCTTCTCTCCCTCTATTAATACCCAACAGGTTCCCTGTATGATAGACGGTATGATATACATGGTGGCAGTGTAGCACATTACAGCTGATCCTGAAGCTTTTTTGCAGGAAGGCGTCAGGTAAATGTTATTTGTACAATTAGAAATGGTTTCACTGTTTACTCTTCTTGATGGTGAGAGGTGACCATGCGTGGCAGTCATTTCTGCAGCTTACATAGTGGAACATTTTCCTTGTCGTGCTCAGCTGTCCCTTAAGAAAGAACATGTAATGTGACAAGTCATCCCCAGCCCTTATTTCCTGGACCTTTTCCCAGTAAGTAATGCTGAAAATTTCTGCCTAAACCTATGAAGTGGCACATTTTTTGCAAGCCCGTAAAATCCTTCCTTGGAAACACGTCCTGGAATATTCTTTCTTTTTGACATTTAATAAAGTCTCTATCCTCAACTGAACATCACTGAATGGAATATCTCTAACACTTACTTAAATCTAACATCTAATAATCCAGATTGCTGAATGAGGAATTTAACACGTTCGGCCTTTGAGAGCCGGTGCAGTGTCTGGCGGTGACTTCATTTCAGTCTTATTATTACTTGATGGCTTCTGGATTTGCATAATTTCTTCAGACTAGAAATCTGACTGTGTGAATTTAAGAATTGTAGGACTTTGTTGAAGTTGCCAAAAATGCAACAGTCTTGTAACTTGGAACTTTGATTGTACCTTAAATGTTGCATGACAACCTCACAAAGGATGTTATTATAGTAGTAGCTTATCGCTGGTTTTAGAACATTTGACTTTCCATATGATATTATATTGGCTCTTTTCACATCACCAAGACATTAAATGGATGCCTCCAACACTGCCATGGAATGGTATAGATCATGGTATCCATGAGTTTTGCCGTAGAATCATGTCCGGGAGCAGAGTTTAAAGAGTCCCCTGGTCTTCACCTCTTAACCTCTTGTACAAAGGGTCTGAACTATGCTATAGGGAACACAAAGGGAGCTAGCTACCCCTAACATGGTCACACGTGGCCAAGGCTGGTGTGCAGGCGGAGGAATGGGCAGAGATGTGGTCATATCTCAGGCAGAAGGTCAGGGCAGGTGGAGCTTTTTTGTATATGGGTCACAGGCAGAAGGTCAAGGTAGGTGAAGCCTTTTTGTAGATGGGTCACAGGCAGAAAGTCAGGACAGGCAAAGCTCTTTTGTAAATGGGTCACAGGCAGAAGGTTGAGCTCTTTTGTAGATGGGTCACAGCTAGAAGGTCAGGAAAGGCGAAGCTCTTTTGTGAATGGGTCACAGGCAGAAGGTTGAGCTCTTTTGTAGATGGGTCACAGCTAGAAGGTCAGGACAGGCGAAGCTCTTTTGTGAATGGGTCACAGGCAGAAGGTTGAGCTCTTTTGTAGATGGGTCACAGCTAGAAGGTCAGGACAGGCGAAGCTCTTTTGTGAATGGGTCACAGGCAGAAGGTTAGGACAGGTAGATCTCTTTTGTAGATGGGTCACAAGCAGAAAGTCAGTGCAGGCAAAGGTTCAGGAGCAAGCCAAAGGTCAAACTGGAAAATCCTACACCGAATCTTACTCTAAACACCACTAAGCTTACCAACAAACTGCCAAAAATGGAAAGAAAAGGTATTCTTTAGAAGGTTGATTCGACAGGTGGCCTTTTAAGGCAGCAAAGAATCACTCACACACTGGGATAAGACCTGCAAAAGACAACCAACAAAGGGGGCACCTGCTGGCAAAGAGGTGAAAGAGCATGCCTCGTGGCCAAGAGGACAGGCAACTTGTAACAGTAGCATTGTCTACTATTCTTTTCTATAAAGTTTTTGGTACTTTCTGATGTATCAATTCTATTATATTTTCCACACCCCCTTCTCCTACAGTAACAGGGTGGGAAAATGGCGGCGCCCCAACTTTGTCCACTCATTTCCTGTAGCAACCACTCTTACCATCTTACCAGTTCTTTTGTATTGCGGGGAGCGCTGTGGTGTTTGGGACGTGTAGTGCACTGGCGGTAATAAACTTCAGAGAACACACTAATCCGGGGATAAAGCTTTTACTCCTGGCTTTTCTGCAGATTCTTTCATTCCACAACGCAGTACTGTATCTTGGCACCCAGCAGCTTCAGCATACATTCACTCACGAGGGGTTCTCCTTTAACCTGCTACCCAGTGCTACCTGCGCTTCCAAGTAGTTTCCCACTACTCGCCTCAGGTCTGACCTTCCTAGCTGCTTCCTGGTTCGGTGCCTCTTCCCGGATTTCCTGCTTGCCCTGGGAGTGGGGACTTCTTCCCTGGCTTCTCCCGATGTTCTATACTTTAACACGCATTCAGAACTACATACAAGTCCACCTGAACATTGGATGTCTTGAATGCTAACCAGAGGAATCATCATCCCCTCATCTCCACTGCAGTCCTCTGAGGGGCACGCTTCTCTCTCCTCTCAATCTCCTCTCACTGTCACTGCTCCACCATGTAACTGTCACAGGTCAACTGCATAACTGCTGCAGCTGCTTCCCCCCAGCTCACTAGCAGCCCTTCTTCCTGGCCTCACCTCTGCTCATAGAGCTTGCTGATTGGCTGTTCAGCCCAATGTCACTATACACAGGCCCAAAACTGCCTGCCTGAACTATTAACTCTTAACTGCCACAACTGGACTACCTACCCCTGCGGTATTCCATAGCAACTTATCACTAAACCTGTCAGACCTGCCCCAAGCTCCAGGTTCACCTCCTAACCAGTAAGGCCATGTTCACACGGCCTATTTGGGCGCGGATTGGAGCCGTACTGCGCGTCGGATTTGCGCTGCAGTACGGCTCCAATGCGTCCCAGTAACTACGGTAATCCAGAGGTCTCATAGAGAACTATGGATTCTGTCTCCTCCCCGCTCGGCGAATACGCCGAGGGGGGAGATAATTGACATGTGAATTTTTTTGTACTTTAAAACTTTATTTTTTTTTTTTTCACTGTAACATTTAGTCCCCCTATGGTGCTTGACCACTAGGGGGCGCGATTGTTAATACAGCCTAATGCATTGTATAGGCAATGCAGTATGGTGTACAAAGATGGCGGTTTCCCCACTTCCTGTCTACGGACGGAAGTGGGGCAAACCAGGAAATGTAAGTGACGGGAGCCTTCACAGGGCTCCCCACTGCTGTGTCCGGTCGTCGGATAGCTGCGCCGATGCCGATGACCCTAGCGATCGTCATTCAGTCAGACGCCGCGGCTATCTTTGCCGCGGTGTCTGACGGGTTAAACAGCGCCAGCATGCTGCGCCACCCGCCGGCGCTGTTACTGCGGGGTGTGAGTGGTGTTTACCCACTAACACCCGGCGGCTGTGCGGGGGGGTCGCGGAGCGATCCCCCTGCAAAGCCCCTTAGCGGCCCTGGGACGTACTCATACATCCAAGGTCGTTAAGGGGTTAAAGTAAACAGCAGTAATTACTGGCTTTTGTCTGAAAGATCAGAAAACAAACAAGCTCTCACTGTCAGGAGTTCTGTGCTGTGACCTGTGTGATGACATCACTCCCTGCTCTCAGATAGAACAAACAGCAGGGGGGGAGAAGTAAACAGGTCCGTCACTTGGGGAACCAGAGAGAGCTCAGAAGGTGATAAAATCACTTGTAGCTCCTTAACAAAAAAAAATGAACAACGCAATATATTTGGAAAGCGTCTTCTTTTAGTGTTCAATACATGTTGAAAGGTAATCTTTGTAGCGAGACAACCCCTTTAACACAAAAAATGTCCTTACAACCCCTTACATCTCCACAAGAGATATGGACGTTGCTGCAGGAAGATCTCCAAAAAATGATTAAATACAACTAGAGAACAGATAGGCGCAGTCATCACCAAGAGGACCACATGAGACTGTGGTCAGACAGATCTATGAGTCAAAACCAGGACCATACTGGACAGAAGCCCTGGACAGAAGCATGAAATCAAGTGAGCAAGGTTAAGGCAGAGCCCTGGAACAGGCAGGGTCATGACCTGGAGAAAATCTAAGGAGCAAGCATAGGAGGAGTCCAGGAACGCGCTAGGTGGGAACGATGGGAACAGCAAGAGACCAGGAACAAATCCAGGACCAAGAAAACAGGACGACTGGAATAGGCTGGAACTAGGAACGCATATTAAGGACAGAAAATTGTATGGGAGAAATAAGCCGTTTATTTCTGTCATCTGCTGATAAGATTTACTGTGATTCTTTGGGGCATATTTTAGTTTATTTGGATATTAAAGTTACTTATGGAAAGGAAGGATGTTTTTTAATTTGCATTTATTAACTGCCTTGAATAAGGTAACATATTTTTAGTACAGGTGGTTATGGTCTGGTCTGGTGAAAGTCAATATGTGCATGTTATTTGATGCTTTGTAACGGTCATATAATAAAATGTATTTAAAAGTATTGGGCCTCATCTATGAAAACTGTCTGGGTGTAAGACTTTCTTTGTTGCCCATAGCAACCAATCAGAGCACCCCTTTATTTTTCAGAGCACTATATGAAATGACAGGGGAGCTCTGGTTGCTATGGATAACGAAGACAGTCTTAGACCTGGACAATTTTCATACATGTCCCTCTAATGTGTTTGCATGTTTCTTTTTCCATTTCTTTTTTACTTTTCAGACACTTAGGGGGAGATGTATGAACGGGGCTGTGCCAGAAGTCTGGAGTATTTCCAGCCTGATATCAGGCGCAGCCCCATTCACATTACTGCAAAGGCTCCCGAATGCCATTATCAGACGTATTACAAGAGCGCAAGGGGCACTTTGTAATGTACCCAATCTCAGGGCTGTGCTGGAGGTGGGGCGCACTACAAAGCTGTAGATTTATAGCTTCAGTACGGCAAATCCAGGCGCATTACTGCTGGAACAGGTAGAGCACTTTCAAAGTGGTTTAAATGAGCCATGAGTGTCGTGTTAGCGCTAGAATGTGCCTGATTTATGACCCACTGTAGAGCGAGTTCATAAATCAGGCGCATTCTAGGCTAATATAGGAATTTAAACGTCAAATTTTATACATGTGGTCCTTAGTGTACGTCCACACGGCAGTGGTAAAATGCCCGTCGGATTCTGTTTAAGAATCCAGTCTGTATTTTATCGTCTTTTCAGTGGTTTTGGGGGACAGTTCTGTCTGTGGTTTGCGGATTCGCCCGTCACCCATAACCATTGAATTTGCACACCATCCACCCAAAAACTGGAGGAAGATTGTGCATGCACCAAGTTTTTCGGAACGCCGGCGGCTGAAAATCCATTCAGTGTAGACTACTGGCTGGATTTTCTTTTAAAGTCTATGGGGATGGTTTCTTGTCGGCTTTCCGACGATTGGCAAGTCCACAAACCGTCTTAAAATCCGACGAGAAAAACCATGACGTGTGGACGGACCCTTATTTTGAATTGATTTAGTGACTTTTTTTTTAATCCCCTGAGATTTTTATTATTTATAAACTTACATTATATTACACTTCCATATATACATTTATGCAAGTACGTTAGCCAAGGACATACACAGCTGAGTCACATTATTATGACCATTGATATGCAGAGTAAGCGCCATGTGCATTCAATAATTGCTGGAGGGTCTTATAGAGATAACATCCATCCGTTCAATAAAACAGAAAACGTGATAATGGATAAGGGAACCCTTTGGCAATCATAAGAGGTGCAGTGACACTTGTCTGCTCCAGAGCTTCATACACAGTAGGGTTCGCTAAGCTTTTGTTTTAGACACGTCTGGTCACTCATTTTGTAGGCTGTAGCAGAGGTTCCCCACTACAGTTTCCATGTGACTTATTCACAGTGGTGCCATTTGTCCACTCACAATACACTTTCACCAATAGAACCGCCATCTTGGTACATCCTCTGCATTGCTTATCCACTGCAGATGGGTGTACACGCGATTAAGCCCCCTAGTAGTCCAGTACCTTAGGGAGATTAAATATTAAAGTAACAAAAAATTCTAAAGTATAAAAAATACACATAATTGGTATCATCGCTTCTGTAAAGCCTGATCTTTTAAAATATAATATAAACTTGTCCCAAGTGCTGAAAACCATAGAAGAAAAAAAATTCCAAAATTGTGAGGTTTTTTGGTCATTTAACGTCCCCTAAAAATTGGAATAAAAGTGATTAACAAGTCGCATGTATTCCAAAACAGTACCAATAAAAATTACACTTCAGTCCACAAAAATGCACCCTCACTGAGGTCCATAGGAGGAAGGACATGAAAAAGTTATTGGTCGCAGAAAACGGCACTGCAGCTTAAGGGCATGTTCACACGGCGTTTTTGGACGAGGTTTTGAACGAGGTGTAGCTGAGACATGTTTGTAGGTCACCTTGTTCGCACCTACCTTTTCAGCCTTGCCCATACATTTTCAATAGGATTGAGATCAGGGCTTTGTGATGGCCACTCCAAAACACTTGGTTATCCTTAAGTCACTTTGTAACCAGTTTGGCAGTACGCTTCGGGTCATTGTCCATTTGGAAGACCCATTTCTGCCCAAGCTTTAACTTCCTGGCTGATGTCGTGAGATGTTGCTTCAGTATTGCCACATAATCTTATTTCCTCATAATACCATCTATTTTATGATGTGCACCAGTCCCTCCTGCAGCAAAACAACCCCACAACATGATGTTGCCACCACGTGTTTCACAGTTGGGATGGTGTTTTTAGGCTTCCAAGCTTCTCCCTTTTTCCTCCAAATGTAACGATGGTCATTATGGCCAAACAGTTCAATTTTAGTTTCGTCAGACCACAGGACATGTCTCCAAAAATGTAGGTCTTTGTTCCTGTGTGCATTTGCAAACATTAATCTGGCTTTTATATGTTTCTTTTGGAGTAATGGCTTCTTCCTAGCAGAGTGGCCTTTCAGCTAATGTTGATACAGTACTCATTTCTCTGTGGATAATGACACAATCTTACCAGCTTCTACCAGCATCTTCACAAAGTCTTTTGCTTTTGTTCTTGGGTTGATATGCAGATGTCGGACCAAAACACGTTCATCGCTGAGACACAGAGCCCGTCTCCTTCCTGAGATGGTATAGATGGCTGGACATTCCCCGCCTTATTGTCTTTTTTGGGATGTTTTTACTTGCATAGAAGTGTTGAACAGATGTAACGAGGCAGACCTTCAGATATCTGGAATTGTACCCCAAGGACTTGATCCCGACTTGTTGCAAGTCCACAATTCTCTTCCTAATGTCTGGCTGATGTATTTAGACTCTTTTCATGATGTTACAACTCAGAAGCAGTGTGGTTCTGGTGTGTTTTAAAAATACATCCCACAGTGTGTTCTCTAATAACTCAGATGTTGCCAATAAAACCTAATCAGAAGCTTCTCATAAGACATGACATCATCATCTGGAGCGTCCCAAATGCATCGTACTCCTAGTGTATGTAACTATTTGACTTGCGAGCAGAAAGTAATAAAATGCTCTTAAAATTCTCTCTCTCATTCTTCGCATTGGCAATTATAACTAATTTTGGTTCCTTAATTGCCTTAAGAACGGGAAGGTTTATTCTGATTTCATGGTCAGATAGTGAGAAAAACCTGCTGTGTAGTCTTCTTTATATGGTGTATGGAAGAACTTCCCTGGCTTCCAACTGTACTAGGCTCTTTTACGTCATTACTATTAAATGCTCTTTGGTGGGTTTGATGTGACAATTGGTGGCACTGGAGTTTTAGCTCTCTTGGCTTGAGCTTGTCCAATTTTTTTTTTTACATTTTAGTGGAGCTTTCATGGCTCATAAGTCTCCACACACCTTCATGGTGCTTCTTCCTAAGGAGGAACAGTAGCCTTTTGAGCTTAGTGTTTCATAGTCATCCTCAGTGATGGCGATGCTGGAGCTGATAGGGACTTGGCAAAGGGAGGCACGGTATTGATTGCAGTACATCAAGGGTTAAATAGACGAGTTTAACGTTTTCTTCAGTGCCAACTGTTGCTGTGGAAGTGTAGCTGTCAATCATCCACACTCCCACTCTTGCGTGGGCATTGCTGTTGTGCCCAAGTACTGAACAATGATGTACCTGTAAGGCATTTGTCGTGGAAGGTGTTGGAAGGGGAGATATCTCCTTGAGTATAGAACCCTTCTGATGAGAAGGTATAATATTGCGCCATATGTCTTATATAAGGTAAGCCTCACAGTGGGACGACCATTACATCACATTGATATTTCATTGTATAATATTTCCTGCTCCAACATTAGAATGTATCGCTCTCTTGCTGTTCCTTTAACAAAAGCTACAGGAAACTTTTGCAAATGTGTTTGTCTTAGCTGCAAGGACCCTCAAGAAACAAAAGGATTATTTGTATGCATCCAAGTAAAATACAGATTTGCCTCTTAAATAATACAGTTCTTTTCTCTCCTACACACTAAGCATGGTAATCCTTTCACATTACAACTGACTGACACAAGCGCTGAAGAAAGCCATGCATATATTACAGGGAGGGAGATGAACATATACTGTGAGCGTCACCTGCATTATGAGCACACAAGGAAACTGATGAGGCTGTCGCTTTTCTTAGCACTCTCTCTGTGCACCTCGGCGGCGGTGACAAGGCGTTTGCTTGCAGAAGACTTTCTCATTTGCAATTTGTCTACAGATCAGGCCATTAGCTACAACTGTTTCCCGAAGGTCAAGAAAGTAACAGAGAGAAGAACATTGAGTTTTCAGCATCACATTTCATTAAAAGCTTCCTTAGCTAAAAAATGCATTTTCTTTATTAGATCCAGCTCTCAAAATAAGTGTGTTCTATGTAGTAATAGCCAACTTTATATGTACCGGCTTTTGGGGATTTGCATCTGCTACCTATTTAGTTGATATCTGTCAATTCTATAATATTCTATGTCTGGCTGTCTCATTCTGGAGGAGGATTTCTACCAAGATTAGCTTTCAGCATGTCAATTGCAGAGCTGGATTATAGGGAGACGGAATGGGACAATTGATATGCCCTGTTACCCTTGAGGATGCTAGTTTTATTATTATTTATTATTATTATTATTATTATTATTATTTATTTTAAAGCGCCTGTCAGGAACCTCCTGCTCTGTTACCTTGGAAGCTGTTTTATGTTGTTTTGCCTTCAGTTTGATGGTGGATACGTGCTCTCAGCCTGGGTGCCTACTCTTGTTTCCTGTTTCCTGTTACCCCGCATATATAAATCCTCAAGCTGCATCCTCCATTGCTTGAGTATTGTGTTAAGGCTCCTGCGTGCGTCCTTCTAGCCTGGGAACTGCTTTGCTTGTTAGTTACTCACTTTTGCGGTTTCAACCCTGCAAATCGTCTGCTACCTACATATCGATCAACTTCGTGCTTCTCCCATGACCTTGCCGGGATCCGCACTGTCTACTATCTCATGCTGCCTCCTGTTCCAGTCTACAATCTGTCTTCGCTGCTGCCCCCAAGCCATCCAAGCCATATGGATTCCAGCTGTTATCCACTAGTATCGTGACAGGATTATCAAGCCTAAAAAATGGAGTCGCTGGTGGCTGAGGAGTCCAGGAAGGTCTCGCTTTTCAAAACGCTTTCAAACTGCTCAGGCTAATACATGCGCACCGAGATCTGCCAAGCATTGAAAACTGTCAACTGTGATGCTACGAAGGCCAGGGACTGGTCATCAATATCAAGTGTATGGACAAGTCGATCCAGGAAACTACGCGAAACGGTCGCACGCATCTATCCGACCGAGATGGTTCCACCTGGGAGGTCAGCCTCGGACCACCCACGTCGGTGCTGTCATGAGGCCGAAATTGCACCCTTCAGATTCGGCGGAGATGTGACAAATTCCGGGGTTTCCTCAATCAATGTCAGGCTCTATACCTTACGACGCAACCCGGCGCAACTTAGCCCTACAGACAGAATCTGAAGGTCCTGTGTATTTGCTTATTTGCTGCTGACGCCTCAAAGCCTATTGCTGGGCTAGTCATTTAATCTGAGACTCAAGACGCCCGCTGAATCACCTGGAGGAGCTTCATCGACGCCATGAGTCAGATGATTTGACGATCCAATCGCGGGTGCTACTGCAGAAGCTGCAATAATATCCTTAGCCAGGGCAATCGCACCGTGCCGAGTATGCCATGGAGTTCACAAGGGTGGGCAGTCGACCACCAACTGGAATGACGCAGCAAATTGACTTTTTCAGGCGAAAGGACTACACGCAGTACAGTCAGTCTCAACAGTGAAACGTTTGCCCGTGCAGAGGCCCATCAGGTTTGGATGCCCTTACATTAATCACTGCATCCGAAATCGATACCCGACTGTGAACTGAACGTCGACAAGGAAAGTGGTGGGCTGCTCTAAATTTTGAGTACTAAGCAGTCCCTGACAGTCCCTGACAGCTTTTCCTAAAGGACCCCAAGGGAAGATCGCAGAGAGCCAGGAATTGAGCCTAATGCAAGTCGGATTCCTTAGTAAAACGTGAGAGCTCTGAAACGAAGGGAGCCACGGCTCCGGGAAAGAATCTTTGCGTTATTGTGGAAAGTCTGTCCACTTCAGATCAACTCGTGCCCTAGACGTCCACGGTACGGACGGAGAGGCGGCAGCCACATTATGGACCATATAGCTCACGATGAATAGAATCTAATAGGACTTCAGAAACAGCGAACTGTATCTGAAAACATCTCAATTATCCATTTTCCTATCTCATCGGTGGGCACTATCATCTATTAAAGAAAGGAAAACAAAGACTCTCATTACTTCACCTTCATCCAAGTGTGGGTTAACCTCTTAAATGGGTATCTTACCCTCAGGCTTGGAGAATCGGGGGCAGAATGCAATTTCATGGGACACTGTCTTTTGCTCAGTATGCACGGGGTTTAAATTTCATGGAAAAAGTCACTCTCACCCGGGTAATGGAAACAGTAGATGGATCCCACTGAAACACTTCAGGGCCAGTGGACCAAGTAGGACCGAACACTTGAGATCATTAGTGACAGTCCTTCATCGTGATAGGTTTCCTGGTCTTTCCTATTGATCTATTCCCCAACACTTCACCTAATCCCCCACTGTCAGTCTAGGCTACCTGGACTACAAGCACAGAACCCAGCTATTCCACACCCCCCCCCCTAACCCAACCACCCACCAACCACCCATCTAATATCCCAATACCACCCCCACAACCCCATCCACCCCCCAACACCCTCCAACCCCAACCACACCCCACAACCCACCCCCCCCCCCCCCCACCCCCACACACCAAAACCCCACCAACACCACCCCCCAAACCACACCACACCTCCCCACCCCCCCCCAAAACCAACCCCACCACCACCACCACCCCCCCCCCACACCCCCACCACCCACCAACCAACCCCCCCCCCCCCCCCCCCCCCACCCACCAACCACCCCCACCCCACCACCCCCAACACCCACACCCCCCACCATACCCCACCCTCACCCCCCCACCCCCCCTCCACCCCACCCCCATCAACCTCCCACCACACCCACATCCCCCCCCCCCCCCCCCCCACACACCCAAAAATACCTCCATCAAACTGGGATAACCAGGGAGATAAGCCTTCCCAGCGGAGGATGCCCCTCTTCCTAAGCTCTCTTTGAACCAAACGCCCCGACAGGACACCAGCTCGAAGATATAAAATCAGTAGAGCTACCCTTGGTCTACAGGGAATCTTGCGGACATCTGCAAGACAGCTAACAGAATGCAGACCAAGCTTCCCCCCACTTCCCGACCCATATGGATTGCCCCCAGAGACCTTGCTTCCAGGTGCACTATACCTCTCCCCCGGCGCGTCCCCACATCCTACCCGCCTTGGCAGGTCCTGAATTAAAAGCCTCAAGGACTAACATAGGAAGATAAAATCTGGCCAAGCCGCCGGTTCATCGCCCATCTTCCTCACAGCGGGGGTCCCATATTCTTTTTTAAGAGAAAGGGAACTGTTCCCTTAAGACCTTGCATTGAATACAGAGAACTAACACAAATTAAACCCCCACATATCTAAATAAAACCCCGATTCATCCTCTACCACTGAATACCTGCAGCTACTGGGACGATGCGAGTGGTAATATTTGAAGATCTCGTTCCAAATTAGATCTAACGAGGACACCCTTAACTTGGTTCGACATCAGATCTGGAGATGAACTCCGGATAAACTGCCCTTTAGGATCCACCGTTATTGGACACTTTGACATATTGCCGTGATGACACCCACCTTTTGGCCCTAGATTTAATTGACTCTGCCACTTTTCACATCTCGTCAGGACATCTTCAGAGCTCCTGGATCAATTCACTAGTCAATTTATCTGGATGAATATCCTGATTTTTTCCAGCTCAAAAGGACTCAAGCAAGAAACTCCCCACGAAAAGAACAAACTGTTCCGAAATCCCAGCGTCGTTCGGGAGAAGGATCTAAAGGAGAGAACACAACTGATCACCCCATCAAGATTAAAAAAGTGTCACGAATACTTTCATCAGACCGTGATCCAATTCCTTGCGTTTACATAATTCATCACCTCATGTGTCTTACAAATGGACTCTAGCTAACCCGATTAAAGCACAATAATAGACTCGGCCTACCACCAGAAACATCTAACAAAGCATGCTCCAACGTTTCATAGGAGTTGTTCGCCAACTTTCTATAGTCGCTTCATCAAGGAATTTTGCAGAGAAATAATCTCCCAATCACACAGTTGACTAAGAAGAGAAATCGCTTTCTCTGTTTGGTCTCTCCTTCACAAGCACTAGAATCTCCTTTTCTCTCCTAAAGGCCGAAGTTCACGTACAGCCCCCGGTGTTAGTATCATCACTGACCCAGAACTCGCCTTCAGTGTGGGAGTTGACTGCCTTCAAGATTGGGAAGTGTAGGGCCCCATTCTGTCGTCAAAAGAAACAGGAGACAAGAGTTTATTACAACCTGGGCAATTTCTGTTTCTACCGACCCCAAACTTTAATCCACCCGCTGAGAGGAATTATGATGATGGGGTAAATAAATGAACTATTAGCATACTCCGTATGCCAGCCCTTTTCAAAGGAATGGAGCATCGTCTTCCGGCGAACACTCACCCAGCCAATGAGAGAGAGACTACATCCACTAGATACCACCGTAATTAAAACTGGGAATTCAGTAGAAATCAGCCAAGTGTCTGATCTCTCCTCGCACCGCAAGCACGCTGAGTAATTTTCTCACTCTGTTGCAACTTTGTAACTCTCTTACAGGACCCCCCGGACTCCACCAGTAATGGCAAGGGATGCTCTATCAAGAATGTTTTCCACAATGATTCCACTCCATATACTATTCGCCTAAGACACATCGTTCCCTGGCGTCTATGTCTGTGGGAGGAAATTCCATAATAACGACTTGCCTATGAAGAGACTAAGAGAGGCTATGACCCACACTCGCACACTACTTACTATTCCCCGAACACTTGATGAGGTACAGTTGGTGCCTTAAAAAACAAAGATGTGGACCCACGGCAGCACACTTTTCATCCCCGAGAACAGTAAGACTGAAGATTCTGAGGCTAGCACATGATTCGATGATGCTGGTCACAATGGGTTCTAGAAGCTTCGCAGGAATTTTAATCCCCGATTCTGAGAGAGCGTGACCCAATATCTAGTACATGGATGTAAAGAAGTATGTGACTCTGTGGTGACATTTGTGCGAGATGCAAACTCACGTTCTTCACCAACGGGTTTGTTAAACCATTGCCGGTCCCCTCATCGCCCCTGGGGTTCTTTATCCATGGAACTTTATCGTAGAATCTACCTACCTTCAGGGGAAAGAATACCATTCTCGTGGCGTAGTTGACCTACTCACCAAGGCTGCACATTTCATACCAGTACCGGTCTTACCCCTCTGCCAAGGACACCCGAGCTGACCTCATTGTTCAAAATGGTGTTTCGTCTTCATTGGTGCTTCCGCGATGAAGGGATCTCGGATCGTGGGGTGCAGGCTACTCCCCCACAAATTTTAGGCCGGCAGTGTTCCTGTTCAGCACTTAACTCTTTGATATTAATCTATCAACACATCGCTTATCAAACTCCTACAATCTCAACGGACAGAACCTGAACGCACAAACTCCAATCAGCGACCTGGAACTGTACCTGCGGATGCTATATTATGTCACCTACAGATTGACTCGGGGTTGATCTCCTTTCCTGTGGCGAATTCTGCTACATTCTTATCTCCAAAATGCTTCCACCAAACAGATGCCTCTTTCTTTCGCAAATTTGGGGGTATCTCCCAAATATTCTCCCACAATTCTCCTGCTGTTTCCACCTATGTCCAGCTGCTGCGGAAAGGGATCTCATGCTTTACAACCACCCCACTAAACCCAATTTCCAACCGTCTACAGCAAAATAATTTACTGCTACTAAAGGATAAACACTAGAGAGGCGCTCCAGAGACTAAATTACTCTAAGTAGTAAAGATGCCAGATAATATACTTGTAGGGCAGCACCAACTTTTTTAAAAACGTGGGAGAATAAGGAATTATGCGCTTTCCACCAGAAATTTTGTAAACTTAGGAGGATCACCTTCTCCTCCAAAAATGGGAACAGAGTTTGCGCGGGCCACTACCTAAGATCATACAAAATAATCCAGTCCAGTAAGCTTATTCGGCTACCAACTCCACCATCTATGAATAAATCCACCCTGTTGTTCTTTGTGTATATGCTAAAGCGCTGCCTATTGCCCAAATACCCCTTTCCCGGGGAGTGTTTCTCCTCTCCTGATGCAGTGTAGAGATTGTTGGGCAAGAACAGTTTTGGTTGTGGAGCTAAATTCCTGGACTCGAGAATTTTCAGAAACCAGCTTAACAATACCTGCATTAAGTGGCCAAGGTTATGGGCCCGAAGAGAATTCACTGGGAACCCTCAGTGAGTAACTCAATGCTCCTCACTGATAAGACATTTCATCACAAGACATCCGGATTTGACCAAGGCAGGTATCCGTCAGAGGCCGCTGCTATGAGGTGGGATAGTAATGTCAAGGATCTACCCTCCTAACCGCCAACCATGGAACTTGTTTACTGGTTTCGCCCTCTTAAGCTTTGCCCTCAGTCAAGGATGTGTGGATCGTGTTCCAGCTCGGGTGCCATCTTGATTTCCCGCGTTCTCCTGTTGCCAGCATATATAAACTTCCTCAAGGCCTGAATATCCACTTGTTGAGTATTGGGTTAAGCTCCATGCTGTTGCGTCCTCTAGCCTGGAAATTGCTTTGCCTTGTTAGTTCCTTCACTTTTGCGGTTTACACTCGACAAACTCTGATACATACATATCGTCACACTGCTGCTTCTCTACTGACCTTGCCGGGACCCAGTCTAATCTCTGCTTGCCTCCATGTTTCCAGTCTACATCTTGGGGCTTTTTTCCTTCGCTGTGACCCAAGCCAGTCAAGCCATTGGATTCCAGCTTGTAATCCACTAGTATCGTGAGCAGCGCCATTGATTCCAGGAGCGCTGTACATTTCGAGGGGGTTACTTTACATTCACATAAGTCAAACCGAGAACAGTGATAAGGGATATTGACAGATGGAACGACAGAGGGAGAGAGGACCCTACCGCGAGGGCTTACAATATACAAGGAGGGGAAAAGAGAAGGAGGGTGAGGGCAGACATGTCTGTGGAGGAAGATAGTGACAAGCTTTAGTGAGGTTATCGGCAAGCCTGAAGAGATGGGTTTTCAGGTTGCTTTTGAAGATGGTGAAAGTGGAGGAGAGTCTGATGTGTTGGGGCAGTGGAGTTCCAGAGTGTGGCGTGAAGCACGGGAGAAGTCTTGGTGGCGGTTGTGTGAGGAAAGTTGATTAAAAGGGCGAGAGCAGAGGAGAAAGGTACTGTGGGAGCAGAGTGGTGCATGGGGGGAGATATTTGGAAAATTAGGGCAGAGATGTATGGAGGGGAGAGGTCATGGAGAGCCTTGTAGGTATGGTTAGTAGCTTGAAATGAATTCGCTGCGGCAATGGGAAGTCAGTGAAGGGATTGGCAGAGGTGGCAGAGGCGAGGAGTAGCGAGGAGAGAAGGTGGATAAGACGGGCAGCAGAGTTAATGGGATAAAAAACGGATTGGAGGGGAGCGAGGGTGCTAGCGTGGAGGCCACTGAGAAGGATGTTGAGAGTCTAGGCGGGAGATGACAAGCGCATGTGCCAGCATTAGTGTAGTGTCATAGGCCGAGGAATGAAGCGGATGCGAGAGATGTTTGTCAGGTGGAGGCGGCAGGCAGAGGTGAGGGTTTGGATGTGTGGTTTGAAAGATAAAGCAGAGTCTAGGATTACCCCAGGATTTTATGGAGAAATATGTCAGGTGGTGGAGAGTGGGGCATTGTTAGGGCTTTTAAATAGCAACAATTTTTGTGCCTAAAAGTTAATAGTGTGTCCAACTGCAGTGGACCTCTGTGCACAATATAAAGCCTTCTTCTCAGATATTTAGGAATATTGATACATCCTACCAATGTACTTAGGGTATGTTCACACAACAGTATGAACAGTGTATAGCGGCGCACTCTGTATGTGCTGCTATACGCCCACAGCTTCAGAGGGACGCGCTGGCCAGTGTGTACCTATGAAGCCTCTCATTGACTGTCATTCATCCCGGTGCGTAATTGCCAGGAAGAATTTAGATGTGCGCTATTGGAAAGAACAGGTAATCATAGCTCTCAATTACGCGTTGAATTACAGATCGACATTACGCAGTGTGAACATACCCTTCGGCCCAATTCACTTGTGCATATTACCTTGTGCTTTTAGATAGACTGGCTATGACAAAAGTTATGTTTTATGGACTGTGGCTAGTAGACTAGACTGGAAATCGGTATTTAGCTGACTTTTTGGCATATAGTGGGTGCATTGAATGGGGCAATTGTCACGGAGTTTTCACTGCCTGAAGGTATGAAGGACCCTAAGGCATCTACAGTACCTAAAGGTCTGTTAAAGTCTCCACTATGTGTGTCTGAAGTAGTTTCCTCAACTAATGAAAGAGCCTTCAATAACTGCAGTCCTAAAGGGCGCCTAAAAGGGTCTTAACCAACTTCATAGCAGAAGGCACCTCCCCTACTTTTGGTCCAAAGAAGTCTCTACTATTTGGGTAAAGGAAGTGTCCTTCACCACCAGTATGCTCAACAACTGTGTGCCTAGAAGCAGCTCTAAAACCTTTGTGCCTTAAGTGTCTGTCATCACCTGTTGGGCTGAAGAAACCTTTTCCACCTTTGTGTTTAAAAGAGCCTCCTACATTTGAGCATTTGAAAGGTCTTCTGCTGACTGATCCAAGAACTGTGTTTACCTGAACTAGTGTCCCCGAACTGTGTACCTGAACTAGTGTCCCCCAACTGTGTACCTGAACTAATGTCTCCCAACTATGTACCTGAACTAGTATCTCCCAATTGTATACCTGAACTAGTGTCTCCGAACTGTGTACCTGAACTAGTGTCTCCGAACTGTGTACCTGAACTAGTGTCTCCCAACTGTGTACCTGAACTAGTGTCTCCCAACTGTGTACCTGAACTAGAGTCTCCCAATTGTGTACCTGAACTAGTGTCTCCCAACTGTGTACCTGAACTAGTGTCTCCCAACTGTTTACCTGAACTAGCGTCTCCCAATTGTGTACCTGAACTAGTGTCTCCCAACTGTGTATCTGAACTAGTGTCTTCCAACTGTTTCCCTGAATTAGTGTCTCCCCAAATGTGTACCTGAACTAGCGTCTCCCAAATGTGTACCTGAACTAGTGTCTCCCAAATGTGTACCTGAACTAGTGTTCCCCAACTGTGTGACTTCCACCACTTGTGGGACTGAAATGGCGTCCACATGCTGTATGGCTGAAGAGGTTTCCACCACCTTTATGCCGACAGACCTCCAAGACCTTATGACTTGAAGGGGACTCCATCAACTAAAGGCCAGGCTGGCCAACAGGGCGAAACCCCCACTGAAAATCCTGGTTTGAAAACCCCTATGCATGTTTGACCCTTGGGCATGGCAGGCGTGGGGCTGTTTTTCAGGGAGAAGGCAGAGAAAGAGAGGCAGAGTGCAAGAGTCGTGATCAATGTGTAGTCATATACAGTATCTATAGTAATCAACTCCAATCATGGGCCTCAAGAATCAACTCCACCCATGGAGCCCCAGAAATCAATTCTAATGGTAGGCATCAGACACACCAGTCAGACACTGCTGTGGGCCTTTAATGTAATTCAACAAATTTTTTCTACAAATTGATCAAAGAAAATTGTCAGGCATAATAAGAAAGTTATGACTATTACAGACGTATAAAGATTCTTCATCAATATCTTGCTGATAATAAAAATATTTTGGTTGGGATTAAATTCTTCAATAACACATTGTGCATTACTGTGTTTAATAGATACCATTGCATATTGTTGCCCTGTGAGCTACAAATTTAATCAGATATATTATTATAAAAAATTTAATTCTTTGTGGTGGGTCAGTAAAAGATAGCATAAAGGACTTTTCGCACCAGGCTGTTTCACAGAGTCACAGGCAGCTTAACAACAACACTACAGACCTCAGAGGAGTGAAAACAACTGCTTTACAAAGGTAAAAAATCTAATTTTGTTAGAGATAAAGTCTCTGCTCCTCCGATTATGGTGACACCACTCCCTACTCTCTGTATAATCAGGAAGAGAGACATGGCTGGTAACCTAGAGACACTTGTGTGCACTCAGAGCAGATAAAAACTCTCTTATCCCCTGATTAGGGCAATTTCAAAACAGCAATGTATTTAGAAAAAGTCTTCATTTACCTTTTAGTTGGAAGCTAACCAGTTTAGTGAGAAAACCCCTTTAGGTCAGATACTGCTGCTATTCCTGGTTGCCCTACACACCATGATAAAAAAAAAACCTTGACCACCATACTTCACTGAACAGTTCTACATTTATCCCAGTTTCAGCTAGCACTTATGTGTCTTGGTGTTTCATCTGTACTATTTGACTTGTTCACTGTATATTTAAAGGAAATGTCATCATGTTCCTTGTCTACGGCTTTAGTTTACTAATTATCTTCCATCCAATCTCAATACCACAAGGACAAATATAAAATACAGAAGCTGATATCTTTATTTCTTTTTCTTAAAAAAGGTAATTAAATACGTAAGTATAGAGGGCATTTCTCCTTTGCTTAATTTATGGATTGAGCTGTAGGAGATTAAGACAACGATAACAACTTTATCTTTTAAATTCCTAAATCAGCTGCAACCAAATCATGAAACTTTAAACCAAGAAAATGGTGCAAACAGTGCAATGCTGCAAATCTGTACTAGAGAGTTTTCTGGGAGTACACATTGGTGGCCTTTCTTTAAGATAGAACAAGGGGTGTCAAACTCATTTTCACTGAGGGCCAAATCAATATTATGATTCCCCTTAAAGGTAATAGGTCCATTGTAGGGTCCTGCAGGGGCGTTGCTAGAGTCCTAAAACCTTTGGGACACAGGCCCTCTCTGTTACATTTTGCTCAATTGGTCTTAGTTCACACAGTTCACCTTGTGAACTGCGGCATGTATTTTTACAGAGAAAAACTTGTTCCTGTCCCTAATTTTACGTTTATTCCACACAGATCCTGTCCTTCACCTCAGCAGTACACTGTGTAATGAAAGTCAGTGCTGACAAATTTGCTTTTTCAAAGGCACTCATCTGTGTATGATAGTGTAATACCTTATAAATAACATCATACAGTTACCATATACAAAGCAAATATAGCTATACACAAAGCAAATATACCTACAATACAAAAGCCCAATAATATTACTATTTAAGGACCAAATAATACTACCAGACCATGACAAAATGCGACCACCATATGTGACTACCAGTTGTACACTCTGCAGACATAAACATATGTGATGACAGTGCAGTTACCTCCAGTGACTCACAGGTGACATCTTCTCTGATGGGAGTTGTTCACTTTGCCTTTTCTTCCCAATCTGGTCCAGACTGACACGATGATTTCTCCCAGCCATGACTTGTCTCTGCAAAATTTACCACACAAACATTTTAGAATCCTCATTTTTCCAGCACCTACCTACCTGCTGGAGGTCTATATACCTCCCTACGTAATGGAGGTCAATATAGGAAAGTATAGCGATGCCCCATCCCCAGCCTGTTGTTTTAGTGATGGGGAGTCACCCATCATCCTTATATAGGTCCCCATTGGGTAGGGAGGTATATAGACCCCTCACAGTAGGTAGGTATATAGGTCTCCTCAGTAGATAGGAAGGTATACAGGCCCTTGGTTGGTAGGCATATAAGACCTGATATTAGGTAGGTGTATAGGTACTCTTGATAGGTAAGTATATAGGACCCCTCAGTAAGTGGACAGGTTATATATGGCCCCCTGTAGTTTATATTGTTCTCCAGAGTAGAAAGGTAGATATGTACGTCCCCTAAGTAAATAAGTATATAGCCCCCAAAAATAAATAAAGTATCCAAGTAGGTATATAATGGAATGGATCCAGCGGTGCGGTAAAACAGGTTACTTTATTTCAACCAACATGCAGACAGGGTGCAGGACAAGTGAGGACCAACGCGTTTCGGGCGTAACAAATCGCCCTTGTTCACGGTACAATATTATTCGTGTGTTGTGCATTTAATATAGTGAATTCTAATGACGGGGGCGGAGAGACAAGTCTCTCATTGCGAGACGTTCTTTCCTGCCCGATATCAGGACATCTATTAAACAAATTTTAATATATTAAAAACATTACGATCTTACTAACCAAAACGAGAGTATAACCCAAAACACAAATTGTCTATGGGTGCAAATATAGTAACTAACATCAGTCAATGACAAGGGCACAGTTACATATTAAAAAAATTAATGCAAGATCATTGCGTAAAATTCAAACCTTTCGGTGTTCTTGTTTTCTGTTGTAGATCCAAAGGCTCCTTGTACGTATGTAAATTGTTACGGTCACCTCCACTTTGGTAACATTTCCACTTTTACAATACCTGTACCGGTGAAGCACTCTGTTTCCCCAGCATTGCACCTCTATAAAGTGCCTGGCAGCACCCGAATGGGAATGTTGCACCTTTTTCGATATGTTAAGGTGTTCTGATATGCGATCTTTGAGTTTCGATATTGTATACGATGAATCTTTTTACAATTTGTACAAGTTATGGCTAAAATTGTGTAATCCGTATCACAATTAATAAAACTCATGATTTTATATATCTTATTTATTATTCAAGTTGCCAAATTCCATGCATATTTTCGAGTATTTGCACATACCGCTATCTTTTTTTATTGCAAGAAAAAGCATTTAAGTTCAACCATGTTTCGTTTTTTGTTTTTTTACTTGAAAAGGACTAGAGATAAATCTAAGCCATTAGTACGGATTTCTCTTGGCTACAGTTTAATTCCCTCATCTAGAAATATCTTGTTGGATGGAATCCTGCCTAAGTATGTTCACATTCTTATAGGAATAATCTTTTATTTCTGTTCATATCGAAGTATATTTGGTAGGACATACTTACACCCTTAAAACTTCCTCAAGAGTCTTCTGGTTATTAGTTCTAAAAGGACTTTGCTGTGTCCTTCCTATCATCCTTTCTTTAGCTTGTTTTAGCTGTATATCTGTGTAACCTCTCTCTCCAAGTCTATGGTCAATTATGTCTACCTGCAACCTATAATCCTCCATCCTAGTACATGCTCTGTGTCACGGTTCACGCTGCGGCCCCTGCTACGGACCGACAGCGTGCCCGTGTCTCCTGTGTCCCGGCCGCTGCTGCGACATCCCTTGGTGTCCCTGGCTCTTTGCACACACCTGCCCCTGGCTCCTTCCACCCTGAAGCCTCACCATCGCTGCTTCCTCCCAGCTCCCTGCATCCTGTGCGCACAACGTGTCACTGAAACCACATTTAAGGAGTCAGAGTACCTTGGCCCTGCCCATGACCTGTAACCTCTGGCTACATAAGGAACCTCCTACCTTGACTTTTGTGTCATTCGTTGTTGTCTTCTGCACTAGAGCTTGACCCCTTGGCTGCTGCATTGCTGCTGTTCTATCATAGGTTCATACGTCCTATCGGTTTCCTGTTGGACATCTGCCGCTGCACCAGCCTGCCTACCGCTGTACATCTGCACCTGCTGGCCTATAACCTGCTACCTACCGGACTGGGCATACGTTCACCAGCTACACCTGCACTAAAGCATCCGTTTATCAGCCTCCAGTGTCCACCCTTCCAGATCTGCACTTCGGCTACCCCCTGTGGGTATTACCATCTCTGCCTCGGTGGGCCCTGCGGATCCCCTTTCCGGGACGTTTTCTGGCTGTGTGGCCAGAAATCGTTACAGTACAACTGACGATCAAATATGGTTTCCCGCCGAGTGACTTTGCCTGACCTGGTAGCTGTGGTGAACCGTCATGGGTCCACCTGGAGCAATTTTTCCGTAAGTTGCAGACCATCACCACCCTCTGGACGAAGTCATGTCTGCACTGGCCTCTACACCTTCTCCACCACCTCTGTGGCTCCGGGCCTCCTGCTCCCCATGTCCAGTCCTAGCCTGCACTTGCCTCTGCCTGCCCGTTATTCTGGAGACCCTCATACGTGTCGCGGCTTCCTTAATCAGTGCACCATCCATTTTGAGGCCCTTTGGCCCACCAGTTTTTCTTCTGACCGGCCAAGGTGGCCTTCATCATTAGCCTGCTGTCGGGTGAAGCCTTGGCCTGGGTCTCACCCCTGTGGAGAGGGGGGACCGCTGACAGGGACCTCCAGGAGTTCCTGAGTGCCTTTAGGAGAACCTTCGAGCTACCTGGGCGCAACACATCTGCTGCTTCATCGCTACTTGGGTTTTCCGTCAGGGCGATTCTACTGTGGTCAATATGCCATCCAGTTTCGTACCCTGGCCTCTGAGCTTGCCTGGAACAATGAGGCCCTCGTTGCGCCTTCTGGGGGGCCTCGATGGACGCATTAAGGACGAGTTGGCGGGTCGTGACCTACCCACCACATTGGACGACCTCATCGTTTTGGGCTACCCGGATCGACATCCGTTTTGCTGAGAGGGAGCTTGAGCAACGCCCAGCAGCCAGCGTCCACCCCCGGCCTCCGCAAGCCTCCACGCTCTGTACCTGAAACCACGAGCCCACCCCCGCCTGACACCTGCGTTTTTCCAAGATGACCTATGGAGGTCAACCGCACTCATCTCACCACAGAGGAACGCGCCCGTCGACGCAGTTAAACCTGTGCCTGTACTGCGGTGGTACCCGTCATTCCTGAAGAACTGCCCAGTCCGCCCAGCCCGCGCCCCGGAAACCATCAGCACCATGGGGTTGTGGGTGAAGTTAACCCTGAATAACGGTGTGCCTGCTCCCCGTTTGACCACCCAGTCACCCTACGTTTTTCATCTGGTGATGCGTCTGAAGTGCCTGCTCTTCTGGGCTCCGGCTCTTCCCCAAACTTCATCCATCCGTCCCTACTGGAGAAGTTCTGCCTGCCTGTTTCCCGTCTGGAAAAACCACTTACGTTTTCATCCGTTAACGGGGAATCCTGAAAGGGGCCAGTCCAGTTCCGAACCCAGCCTGTGTCCTACAAATTGGAGGTTTCCACCAAGAGGACATCTCCTTCTTTCGTCCCCGCCAAGTTCTTCTGCTCCATCTTGCTCGGGCTTCCATGGTTCCAGCTTTTACAGTCCATCCCTGGATTGGCGAACGGGTGAAGTCGTCCAATGGGGCAAGCATTTCTACTCCCACTTTCCTCAAGCCCACCCATCTGGAGCAGCCCTGCCCCTCCCGTTTCTCTGCCCCCTTTGTTCTGCTGTGCCAGTGGAAGATTTCACATCGCAAGAAGAGCCTCTGGTTTGCAGGGACACCTCTGACTGCCCCACCACCCCACCCCCTGCCTACTAGTTCTGCTTCTTCTCCCCAGTCCAAGAAGTTTTCCGGACTCCTCTGGACACCTCCTCTGACGACAGTTCCTGGGAAACCGAGGAGGAGGTGGTTACCCCAAGCCGTTTTGTGTGTTACCCGGCTAGCCCGGGGGGGAGGGCTTAAGGGGGAGGTACTGTCACGGTTCACGCTGCGGCCCCTGCTATGGGCCCCACAGCGTGCCCGTGTCTCCTGTGTCCCGGCCGCTGCTGCGACATCCCCTGGTATCCCTTGCTCTTTGCACACACCTGTCCTGGGTCCTTCCACTCCTGAAGCCTCACCATCGCTGCTTCCTCCACTCCCGGCATCCTGTGCGCACACGTGCTTTCCCCCTAGGGCACGCGCGCGTCCCCTGCAAACCCCATTTAAGGAGTCAGAGTACCTTGGCCCTGCCCAGTGACCTGTAACCTCTGGCTACATAAGGAACCTCCTACCTTGACTCTGTGTCAGTTCGTTGTTGTCTTCTGCACTAGAGCTTGACCCCTTGGCTGCTGCATTGCTGCTGTTCTAGCATAGGTTCATACGTCTATCTGTTCCTGTTGGACATCTTCCGCTGCACAAGACTGCCTACCTGCTGTACATCTGCACCTGCTGGCATATAACTGCTACCTACCTGGACTGGGCATACGTTCACCAGCTACACCTACACTGAGCATCCGTTTATCAGCCTCCAGTGTCCAGCCTTCCAGACCTGCACTTCGGCTACCCCCTGCGGGTATTACCATCTCTGCCTGCGGTGGGCCCTGCGGATCCCCTGTTCCAGGACGTTTTCTGGCTGTGTGGCCAGAAATCGTTACACTCTGCATGCGCGGTTATATTCTCCCATTGGAATGGAATTAAATGTATGCGCCGGATGGCAACTGTTGGCACGCAAAATAGTATTGCCACTTGTAGGTTTTCTAAAGAGGGTGGTAACAACTCTACCTCCCTCCCTATCACCCCTGAGTAATATATCCAAGAAAGCCATGTGTACACAGTCAGTCGAATATGTGAATTTTAAATTGACTTGGTTAGCATTAAGATAAGAAACAAACTCTGGTATGGACGTCACATCGCGACCCCAAACAATCAAGAGGTCGTCGATGTAACGCCCATACCAGATAAGTTGGTCAGAGAAGGGGTTGCAAACATTATAAATAAATTGATGTTCCCACCACCCCATAAATAAGTTTGCTATAGACGGTGAGGCGGTGGCCCCCATGGGTACCCCTGAAAGTTGCAGATAAAATACATCATCAAATGAAAAATAGTTACTTTGGAGCAAATGATCAATACAATCTAATAGAAACAACTTTAGTTCTCCACTATGATTTATATCTTTGTAGATGGTATTCAATTGCGGTCCTAACTAAATGCTGGGGAATGCTTGAATAAAGACTAGCTACATCTAGGCTAAGCCATGAGTAATCAGGAAGCCACACAAACTTCCTAAAGGTCTTAAGCACCGAGGTGCTGTCTTTTAAATACCCCGGTAATTCTTGAACCAGGGGTTGAAGATGTCTGTCCACCCATTGCCAACAGTTGCCATCCGGCGCATACATTTAATTCCATTCCAATGGGAGAATATAACCGCGCATGCAGATCATGTACTAGGATGGAGGATTATAGGTTGCAGGTAGACATAATTGACCATAGACTTGGAGAGAGAGGTTACACAGATATACAGCTAAACAAGCTAAAAAGGATGAAAGGAAGGACACAGCAAAGTCTTTTAGAACTAATAACCAGAAAGACTAGGAAGTTTAAGGGTGTAGTATGTACTACAAAATATACTTCGGAATATGAACAGATAAAAAAGATTTTCTATAAGAATGTGAACATACTTAGGCAGGATTCCATCCTAGCAGATATTCTAGATGAGGGAATTAAACTGGTAGCCAAGAGGAATCGTACTATTGGCTTAGATTTATCTCCTAGTCACTTTTCAAGTAAAAAAACAAAAAACAAAACATGGTTGAACTTAAATGGCTTTTTTCCTTGCAATAAAAAAAGATGCGGTATGTGCAAATACTCGAAAAAATGCATGGAATTTTGGGAACTGGAATAATAATAAGACATATAAAATCAATGATTTTTATTTAATTGTGATACGGATTACACAATTTATGCCATAACTTGTACAAATTGTAAAAAGATTTACATCGGTAGTACAAAACGAAAACTCAAAGTTCGCATATCAGAACACCTTAACAGTATCGATAAGGGACACATTTCCCATTCGGGTGCTGCCAGGCACTTTATAGAGGTGCATGCTGGGGAAACAGAGGGCTTCACCTGTACTGGTATTGAAAAAGTGAAATGTTACCAAAGTGGAGGTGACCGTGAACATTATTTACGTACAAGGGAGGCCTTCTGGATCTACCAACTAGAAACAAGAACACCGAAAGGTTTGAATTTACGCAATGATCTTGCATATATTTTTTAATATGTAAATGTGCCCTTTGTCATAGACTGTATGTTATGTTACTAATATTTGCACCCATAGACAATTGTGTTTGGGTTATATTCTAGCTGGTAGTAAGATTGTATATTTTTAATATATGTTTAATATATGTCTGATATCGGGGCAGGAAATGACGTCTCGCAATAGAGACTTGTCTCTCCGCCCCCTGTCATTAGTATTCACTATTTAAATGCACAACACACGAATATATGTGTACCGTGAACAAGGGCGATTTGTTACGCCCGAAACACATTGGTCCTCACTTGTCCTGTACCCTGTCTGCATGTTGGTTGAAATAAAGTAACCTGTTTTACCGCACCGCTGGATCCATTCCATTATATTTCTGCAAGTGTATGTTTGGCCTTGACTGTCGGCCAGGATCCCTGACGGAGGAAGGTTACCCAGCTGGAAGCATCCAAGTTAATACAGAGGAGAATGTGGTGAGCGCTTTCCGTTTTGCTTCTTGTTTATCCAAGTAGGTAAATAGGTCAGCACGGTACGTAGGTAGTTATATAGGTTCTCCAGTAGTTATACAGGACCCCTTGTTGCTAGGTTTATGGCCACTTTCAGCAGCTAGGAAGTATATAGGGCCCCCAGTAGGTAAAAAGGTCTCTTTGGTATGTAAGTGTAAAGGTTATTGCGGTAGATAGTTATATGGGTCCCATATTAGGTTGGTAGGTGTGTAGGGCCCTTAGTAGTTTGGCAGGTATATAGGATCCCCCAGTAGGTGGGTAGGTGCACAGGGTCTAAAAAAACAACAATGTTTGATCTGCACATCCAAAAAGATTTTTTAGAAAAAATGAGCATAGGTGCACGCTGGTGTGGCAGTAAAATACAAACACAATCTAATCAGCAACACACTACTAGCACTAAAAACAGTTAAAGGGAACATAGGAATTTTTGAAAAAGCATTATTGCTACTTTAGATACATGAAAACTTGATCAATACTGTATAAGCCCACCTGCCAACGTCAAGGCGACCTCGATACAGATGGGAACCTACTCTAACATGTTACCTCTCTTGGTGTCTGTTCAGACCTCTAGATTTCAGGGAGAGAAGATTTCAGATAAAAACTACTCAACATTGATTTAAAAATAGGCCCCAAGAGGCAACATTTAGAGTAGGTTCCCAGGTGGGAACAGCAGATGGGATAATACAGTTTTGATCAAAAATGTGCACCAAGAACCTCAAAACCTCAAAAATGTACACCAAGAACCTTTTCATGTATCTAAAGCAGCAGGAAAGCTTTTCCAAAATTCCTAAGTTCCCTTTGACTGCTTTTTAGTGCTAGTAGAGTGCTGCTGAGGACATGTGTACAGTTGAGGAGATTGCCGGTGCTCTGGCCCACTGCAGCAGCCAGGGGAATTGCCCAGAAGTTAATTCTTAAATGTTGGCGGTTTCCCCCTTCCTGGGCCTTTGCATTTTATGGTTAAAATTTACGTTTTTAAGGGGTTGCCTAAAAAAAAGCGTTTAAAAGGGCCCACAGGCTAGCTTCGGGTTTTACATTTTTTTAATTCAGGTGTGTTTTGGTTCTACAGCAGGGGATTGGAATATCATTCTGTTATTCCTAGCTAAAGGCCTGTTAAGTGATAAAGGTGTGGAGGTTTGTAGGTTTGACTTTTGGGGGTTTTGGTTTCAGAGGGGATAGTGTTTCTTTCCCCCCTTTCCTTATTTTGCCTGAAAGCCCGCGGGGGGGACCGGGGCCCACCCCCCCAATAAAGGGGGCCCGGCGGGTTTGGGGTGGAACAGTGGGCCGGGTCCCCGGTTTGGGGCGGGTCCGGTTTTTGGCCCTTCCCCGGCGACCCGGTGTTGGGGGTGGCGGTGGGCCCCTGCGGGCCCGAGGCCCCGGTCGGGGGGGTAACCCGGCGAGGGGGGGGTCGGGATTTCGGGTGGGGACGGGGAGTCGGCGGGGGGAAGGGCTCAGCGGGCGGGGCTGTCGGCCCCGCCCGGCGGTTTTTAAGGAGATCCAGGACATGGGGGGAGGCAGGAGCTCGTGCTAGGACCCGGGGCCCTGGGGGGTGGCCCTCCCCCTTTTGGGGGTTTTGAGGGCCTGGGAACCCAGGCTCCCGGACGGCGGGCGGTGGATCGGGGGAGTTTCGGGATGGACATCTCTCGCAAACCCCGGGGGGGGAACGGTGGTGGGCCCAAGCCCCCAGGGCCGCCTGGTGAGTACACGTTTTGTGGTTCTTTTTCCCCCCTATTTTGGGCAGCCCCCGGGGGGGTATTTGTAGGGAGGCAGGGTTCACTCAGGGTGGGAAAGGGCCCGGGGTGAGTGGCGGGGGGTCGGGGGGCCCTGGGAAGGGCGGGGGGTTTTAGCAGATGCGGGTTCCCGGGGTTATTGGCGCGGTTAGAGGGGGGGGGGCAGGGCGGGGGGGGGTCCTGTCCCGTTTTGTGCGTGGGGTTTCCCCACAACATTTGGGGTGGGGCCCTTTGGCGGGAGGCCCGGTCAGGGGGCGGGACCTGGGGCAAGGGGGGGGTTAGGGCGGGGGTTGGGTTTGTCTTTTGCGGGAACCGAAAAGGGGAGCAACGGGAGGGGGTTTGCTTTTAAAGACATAAGGCAAAAGGGGGGGTTATTTTGTTTGCTTTTAAAGGGGCCCCCTTGGGGGCGAAATTTGAAGGGGAGGTGCGGGGGGAGAAGTTTTGGGAAATTGTTGAATTTGTTAAAATTTATTTTCTTTTTTCCCGGGCGGAAAAAATTTAAATTTGGGACAAGGGAAAAAGAAGGAGGAGAGTAAAAAGGAGGAGGGGGAAAAAAGGGCGGGGCGGGGGGGGCGTTTTGATCCCTCAAAACTTTTAAAAAAATGGCTGAAAGTTTTTGGCCATATTGGCAATTTGTGATTGGGGTGAAAAGGGCGGGGAAAAAATTGGGGTTCGGCGCTTTTTTTGGTTACATGGATGCGAGGGGGAAAGGGGGGCCCCCATCGGGCTTACGGGGGGTTGGGGTGGTTGCGTTTATGATGAGAAATTTCCCCAACGGAAGGCGGTCCCCCCCGCCCATTCGGTGGGACCATAAGGAATTTGGGTTTGGGCCCAAAAGGGTTTTTATGGCCCGACGGTTGGGTCCCCTTTTCAAGGGGGGGCCGGTGGGGGGGGGCCCAAGGGGGGTTTAATGGGGGGGGGGGAAAATGGGGGAGGGGCTCAAGTGGGGGGAAAAAAAGGGGTTGCGGGGCTTTTTTAATAGGGGGCCAGTGAAAAAAATTGGGCGGGAAATTTAATTTTCAAACACATCTGCTCTTTTTGGGGGGGAAACCGCGCCCCCTGTCACAGGGGTTTTTTTAAAAAGGGGGGGGGGTTAAGGGGGGGGCCCGGTGGTAGCAAAGGGGGGAAAAGGGGGTTTAAAACCCTTCGAGAGATGTTGCCTTTTTCGGGGCCAGGTTTAGTAAATCAGGCGGCGGCGGGTTTTGTTAGGGAAAGGGTTTTTGGAAAGGGGTTTTAAAATCCCCCCCCCCCCCCCCCCCCCCCGGTGCTTCAGGGCCTTTTTCAGTAAAAAATCTCCCGGTGGGCCCCAAAATAAAAACCCCCGACTGTAGGCAGAGAATTTGGGGGGGAAGGAGCTGGCGTTTTGGTGGGGTTGTGGGGTCCTTTTACGGTCCCTCCTTTTGGGTTTGGTAGTTTGCCGTGGGGGTTTGGTTTCCCGAAAAAGGGAGCCGAATAAATTTGGGCTGTCCACCTTTTGTCTTTTCCCAAAAGGGGATCGGGTCAATGTTTGGCATAGCGCCAGGGTTGTGTTCGGTGGTGTACACTCATTTGACGGGGGCAGTGGCTTTGGTTGGAGCGGTTTGGGGCGGGCCCCTTTGATGGAAAAAGGCCGAAAATCAAAATCGGCTTTCCTTTAAACTTCGGTCATGGGGGAGAGCGTGCGTTTGTTGGGGTGTTACTGGGGGGGGCCCGTTTTATGTGGATCGGTGCCCCCCTTTATGGGTTGTTCGTTTTCTTGGCCTATTTTGAGGAAATTCAGTTCTTTTTTGGAGGGGGGGGTTTTTTAGGGATTTTTGTGGATTGGTTTCTCTTTCATTACTTGGATAAATTTTCTTTGCGGGGGGCCCCGCGGGTTTCCCCCGATTTCGGGTCTGCTGCGGGGTTGTATTGGGTGGCGGAGGGGTTTGGGGGTTTTTCCCCGGGCCCAGAGGGGAAGGGAGGAGGGTTTAAAGTTTCCTGTTTGAGTTTTTGGGAATCTGTTTTGGGACCCCGGTGGCAATGGGGTTTTGGGTTTTGCCAGGGATAAATTTAAAGGGTTGAAAAGGGGGGGGACGAGGGTGGGGCGGTTGGGGAAAGGATCCCATTGGGGGAAAATTTGCAGCCCTTTCTTGGAAAAAATAAAAACTTTGCCCTGTGGGTTTTTCCCCAGGGGTTTTGGGGGTTTCTGTAGGGGGTTGGCGAGGGCAAACGGAGGTTTTTGAAAAGGGCCTACACTTTGTGCGTTTAAAATCGGAGCACAGGGGGACCTGGAAAGTGTGGGGGTTTTTTTGGGAAAAGTAAAATGGAGGTCCCTCTTTTTGGGGGAGGGGGTTTTCCAATGGGAAGGGGTGGACATTTTTATGTTGCGGCAGGAAAGAGGGGCCCTTTGGGGGCCCATTTGGGGGGGAAGGGTGGTGTGCGGCCCGTGGCCGGGGGGAGTGGGGGGAAACCCCCCTTTGGGTTTAGGGAAATTTTTGGCTTCCTTGAACTCTTTCCCATCGGGTTGGAAAGCGGTGGAGCTTTTTGGGGGGATGGGGTTTTCGGGTTCGGGGGTTCGGTTCCTTTGTGACAATTGGGAGTGGTCCCATCCCTTCAAAAATTTTGTCTGCATCGTCGCCTCCGGTGGTTCGGCTGGGTTTTTGGGTTTTTTTTTGGGGGGGCGGGGGCTTGGAGGTGAATTCTTGGGTTGTGGGGGAAACAGGGTGCCGGGGGTGTTTGAAGTGGGTGGTAAATTCTTTTTTCCGTTTGCAGGGGGGAGGGGTTTCGGGAAAAGCTGGCGCCCGTCGGCAGGGGAAACGAGGGGAGGAATCCCCCACCCAAACCTTTGGAGCGCGGCCCCCCCGGGACCCGAAAATTGATCCGGGCTTCCCTGTCGGGGGCCCGGGTTTGGGGCTTACGGGGGGGCCTGGGAGATGGGTTTAGAATGGTTGGCAGGTTTTGGTTCGGTAATGTCGGAGGAGGATGGGAGGGAAAGGGGCATTTTTTGTCCCTGAGGGTTTCACTTGGAAGGGTTGGGGTTTTGGCGTTCTGCTAAAAGGGACGCTTGTTTATGGGCGGGCTTTAAGGGATTTGGTTTTAAGTGGAGGGAAAGGGGGGAGGGATTTGACCGGATTTTGTTTTTTTCTCGGGGCCCTTTTCGTGGTTTGGGCGGGAAAAGGGGGGGCCCAAAGGTTTTTGGAAACCCCCCTGGTGTTCGCATTGTTGGAACGGTTGGGGGGGGTGCAAATTGGTGGAAACCTCGGAGTTAAAGGGGGGGGCGTTGTTTCGCCTGGTTTCACCCGGCCTTTTTTGGGGCTTTGAGGGGGGAGGAAACTGGGGTTTCCCCCCAGTCGGTTTTCAAGAGGGGGTGGGCCCGGAAAGGGCCGCGGGGTGTGGGAGCCGAAAGGGGGCGGTTTTGTTTTGGAAACCGCCGGTCAAAGACGGGGTCAGGAGGGGAAGGGCCAAAGGTACGTTGAGGGGGATTCGCGGGGCCCCTTTATGTTTTTCCCCGGCGTGTTTGGGGTATTTCGGGTCGGTGCAGAGCGGGTTTGGGGGGCCCCCTTGGTGCCCCGATGGTTCCTTTCTGTCGCGGGTTTTTAATTTGCGGGAGTGTTTCAGGGGCCTTTTTTGGGGGCCCTTGGGTTTGGTTGCCCGGGGAGTTTTGCCCCGCATTCGTTTTTTGCATAAGGGGGGCCCGGGAAAGGAAAGGGGGCGGGGGGGGGGCTTCGGCCCCGGGGTTGGTTTGCAAAGGGTTTGGAAAGATGGGAAACCGACCCGGGTTCCGGGGTATAAAGTGCGCCCCCCAAATTTTGGGGGTTGGGGGGGGGTGTTAGGGGTGGGGGGGTTTTTTTTTTTTTTTTGGGCTATTGTTCCCTTAGTTTTTTCCGTCACGTTTTTTGTGTTTCTGTTTTTTTTGTGCTCGGTTTGCCCTTTCCTGGTTGGATCCTGGGAAAAATTCTTATGTCTACGGGGCGCGGGAGGAGGGACGTTTCCCGGCCCCGGAAAGGGCGGCAGCTCGGCATTTTGGCGGGGTTTTGGCGGTGATTTGGGGGATCGGAGGCGGGGTTGAGATGGCTGGGGGGGTTTGGGCCCGGGAAATTTTTTCGGGTTTTTGCGGCATTGGATAGAACCCCCGGGTGTTTTGGTTTTTTTTGCACGCCGGGGGGGTAATGATTTGGGCTCCCCTTTCGTCCGGGAGCTGGTTTAAGAACTTTAAAAAAAAGAAACCCGTTGCGGTTGGGGTCGTCTTTTTCCCCGGTGGGCGTGGTGTGGTCGGAAAAGGTGTTTTTGGAAAACGTTGGGGGGGGGGCCCCGGTCTGTGGATAGCCCGAAATTTAAAAAAGGGTGAAGGGGGAAAAAGATCAGTGGCGGGTTTTTTGGGGCGTAAAGGGGGGTGTGTTTGTCCGGCCCTCGAATTGGAGGCAGGCGAGGGGAATTTTTGGAGAACGGTTTGGGGGTTTATTTTGGGAAAGGGGGGGGGTTTGGGTGGACTTATGGGCCCCCCGGGCATTCCCGGAGGGTTTAATTAAAGGGGGGTTTTTGGTTTTTGGGGGGGGTTTTCGCATGCATGGGGGGGCAAAGGAAAGCTGCCGGGGGGCGGGGCGAGGGGTTTTTGGAGTGGTGGGGAAAGGGAAAAAGGTGAGAGAGTCCTTTTGGGGGGAGGATTTTCCCCCAGAGTTTTGGGTTTTCTTGGACGGCCCGGCGAAGGGGGCTCTTTCGGGGTTTTTATCCCTGGGGGGCAAATTGGGGGAGCCCTTGAGTATGGTTGTGGGTCCGAGCCCGTGGAGTACGGGTGGGGGAAAAAAGGTGGTTTGTTCCCCTTTGGGGATTTGGGTTTTTTTTTTTTTTTTTTTTTTTTTGGCCGGGTCGGTTTTGGGGGTCCCAAAGGGCCTCGGGGCCCCCTATTTGGTATTTTGGTTTTTGGGAAAGTTTTTGGGGGGTTTTTTTTTTTGGTTGTTTATAGTTTTATATATGTTTTGGGGGGGAAAAGGGTAGGGGTCGGGTTTATTTTTTCGTGGGAAAGTTTATTTTTTCATTTTTTATAAATTTATATAGGTTTACGAGTTATTTTTATTTTTACTGGTTGTTTTATTTTTATGTGTAAATTTTGTTAATTAAAAAAGGGCTGCTGTGGCCCAATTTTTTCCAAAAGGGGGGGTGTTTTCGCGTCATTAATGGGTGGGCCCACAGTTGGGGGGGTGGGGACCAAGGAAAAAGAGGAAAATTTGGTTTGGGGGGCAGGGCGCGGGAGGCTCAGCGTTTGCCCTGGGGGTCAAGAGAGAAAAAGGTGGCTGGTAATAGGGAAGATTGTTTTTAAAAAATAAGGGGAAAATTTTTGGGTGCTCCCAATCTGAAGGGGAAGAAAAAACGAACAAAAAAGGTATTTGGTATTTGTCTTTATTTACCTTTTTCCTTTTGTTTAAAGATAATTTAATGAAAAAGGAAATTTTCGGGTTAGGTTTTAGTTAACTATAGACAAAATAGTTATCAAAACAGACATTTTATGATGTCACATTTTTCAGAACAAGAAATATTTAACCTTATGAAAATATTATAAAAAATGAAATGCTTCGGGTTTTGGGAAAAATTTTAGTGTTTAAAATTTAAACTTTTACCGGTCTCAGATTCAGTAAACCTTTTTAAAGGACATATTCATCCAATTTCTGCACCAGGGACACAAAGACAGAGCCATTTTGTTGAATCTTTTTTTTTACATTTCATTTTACTTATATTCTTTTGTTCTCAGTATGAGCATTTTCAACCTTTTTTGAATATTGGGTTCAACTTTCCCCTTACCCCTTTTAACAAATTTTTGCGTTAAATTTTTTTTCTACCTTAAAACTGTATTCTACACAGGGAAGTAACCCGTATTTGCCAGGGGGGTAATTCCAGAGTAAACCCCTGTGTGCAGCATGGACACGGTAGATTTTGGGTGGGGGGAGTCAATTTGGTTCCCGGTAAAAATTTGGGCACAGGTATTTTGGAGCTTTCTGGGTGCATTTCCCCAAAGCTGCTGGAGGGCCCATAGAGACAGCACCACCATCCAGGGGCTGCCAAAGGTGCTCAGGTGGGTTTTTAAAATCTAGGGAAAGGGAGGGCCCCGGGTTTGTCCTTTTTAAAATTTTAGTAAGGCTCTTCCATCAAATTCAAGGGCTTTTTTAGGGCCCGGGGGACATGGGAAAATTGTCTTGCTGGAAGAAACCCTTTGGGAAGGGCAATTTTGCTTTTTTGGGTGTATGTGATCTGCCCAAGGGGTAGATTCATACCCCCCTTTTGGTTGCAAGTGCCTTCCCCCATTTGGTGAATTTGGGCCCCAAGAATGTCCCCAAAAACCTTTTCCCCCGCGGTGCTGATTTCTGCCATCACCAGCTTGTGTTCTTTCAAGGGGGTTTTTGCGGGGTTTTTTTGTTCTCTGATTTTTTTCACCTAATCAAAAATTTTTCCATCCATTTTGTGAAGCAGAAATAGAACGCATTGGAAAAAAACAAACCTTTTCCAAATAATTATCCAATTCTGATACTGACGTCAAAATTGAAGACTTTTCTGCTCATGCAAGTGAGTTAACAGAGGTGCAGTGACATCCATTTGCTTCAGAGCCCCATATTTCAGTAGAGTTCCCCTGAATGTTATAATACATCTGACAGCCCCTTGGTTCATTTTGGTGGTGAGCTGCTCCACTGTAGCATGTCCTCCGTCAATGTTTACCGCTCACATCGGTGGCATGTGGTGCTCCGTATTATCCATGTTTCTTGTTCACAATGGCATCATTTGTCCATTTGTGAAACTTTCACCACAGCAGCACGCGGACAGTTCATAAACTGCACAGTTTCAGAAATACCACCACCATCCCTTCTTGCAACTGTGATGAATTGCCCCTTGGCAGCAACAATGGATATGTGTTCAGACAGCCTATCGCACACCTTATATACCCACCAAGCCAGCTCTCACAAGTGTTTTTTACAGCTTCCCTCCAATGTTAATGGATAGCTGATCATAGCTGTTTAACCACTTCAGCACCACAATCAACAGTGATCAAGGTGCTAACAAAGAGAGAGGATTCTCTCCATAACATGTCCATCAACCCAGTGATTGCAATATTTTGGTTTTATGATGACAACCTGCAGCTCAGTAAATGATCCCAGTTACATATCGCAAAAGATCCCTGTCATTTTATAACCAAGGCAAAATGTAATTCAATAAAAAAAATGTTAAAAAATTGGGGGGGCGTGGGTTTGCCATTTTAAATGACGGTCGCCGTTGCATGAGTCCCGGAAGACACGGTTTTTTACACACAGGCACAAGAAATGAGGTCTAAAGCCAGAAAAAAAATGCCCAACTTACAAATCTCCTTTCCTTGGGGATATCCTGATTTTCAATTACTTCTCTCCCCTACAAAATTTAAAGGATAAAACTCCCCAAACCCCCACCCGCGGGCCCTCTTCCCCGGGCCCCGCCCCTGCAGCCGGACCGGCAGGGCTCCCTCCCGCAGAGAGGACTTTCCCCGCAACGAGGGGGCACAGGCTCAGCTGACCCGGGATCCGGGGGCCTGGCGCTGCGCTGACCATGCGCAGCGGCAAGCTGAGTAAAAAAAAGGACGGGCCCCCCCGAGACGTCACCTCCGCAACTGCCCGGGCGATGCTCCAGACCGCGCCTCACACCGGCTCCCCCCGAGACGGCACCATCCCCGAACGGGAGAGGCCGCTGTGATGCAGAGAAGCCCTGCCACCCCTACTGGATGCCGACACCCGGAGTTTAAATGCCCCCGCCAAACCCTTTTCGCGTTTGGGAGGGCAGCCACCATTTCAGGTACAGCGGGCGGTTCCCCCTGTAGACCCGGGGTGGGATGAAAGGGCCCCATTTTTACTCCCTCAGCCTCTCCCCTCTCACCACCTGGGGGGGATACCCCATTGGAAAGGAGGCTATGAACGTTCACTAAAAATTGGACCTGCTCAGCTAAACTGGGCTGCAAGAGAGCTCTCTATAGGGGTGCCAAATGGAGAGGGAAACCGAGCGCAGCCCCTTCACTAAATGGGCATCCAGAACATCTCAGGGCAGAGATAGGGATTTACTCTCCCCACGTTCATCGCCAAGGAGATCATATCCAGTGTGCACTGGACTGGAGGAAATGGAGGGCATTCTGAGGTACCTAATCATTAGCCCACAGGGAATAGGGCTGACCTTGCCTCTCCATCACCAAGGGCCCTGCATCAACTCAAGGAATGCTGCATTCTCTCCATTCGCTGAGCTCAAAGGCCCTTTCTTCTTCACCAAATTCCCTGCAGCTAGTTGGCAGGGGTCGGGGGACTCACCTCCTGCGAGGGGGGGAGGGTTGGACTCAGTCCGCTAAAGAAGACTCACTACTATCAAGACCCCACCTGGTATTCTAATCCAGAGATCCCATACATGGGATTTACCTGTATCCGATTCAGCGACAAACTAACTCAAGTACTGGGGCTTACGCCCCATCCATTTGATGCGGCGATCTCCCTGCCCGATTGGTTAACCCGGTTCCACAGATGAAGCTCTGGGTACTTGCCGGACATCCGAAACCTCCAGGCGGCTATTGTCGCTTCTGCCTCCAAAGCTGAACATGGTGAACTTAAGCCGTGACCGTGCAAACAAACATGGCGGAAAGACCTGCAACATATGTACAAGCGGCGGTGGTTGAACTACAAGAAAAATATCAGCACCTGGAAAAGGTACACAACTCTACGAACCTTGCTCTCACTAACCTCCAAGCCTCATTTGCTGTTCAGATGGCGCAACAGAGCCAGCTGGAAATACAACAGGATGATTTAGAAAATCGCAACAGACATAACAACGTTAGAAAACGCGATCTGCCCGAGGATGTCCGTACCTCAGAACTCATTCCTACTCTGATTAAGATGTTTAACCACATACTGGGAAGGCCTATAGATACCTACATTGAGTTTGATCGGGCACATAGAACCTTCTGCCCTCAAATTCAAGACCCAACCTGACCAAGGGATGTTATCTGTAGAGTACACCACTACAATATCAAGGAGGAAATCCTACGAAAGGCACGTCTCATGTCAACGGTTCTATACAAAAATATCAAGATAGGACTCTTTCCTGATCTCTCCAGAAGAACACTGTGTCTGCGATTCGCTCTCAAGCCCCTGCTTACTATCCTTCAAGACCGCCGAATCCAATAACGGTGGGGCTTCCCGTTCTCTCTACAGGTTAAGAAGGGGGATGCCTTAGTAACCCTACGCTCCCGGCTGATCTGCAAGCCTTCACTGGAGACTTTGGATCTCCCTTTGTTGAACTATCTGGACTGGCTGGCCCTTTATATGGTCCTGTTACTTCTGGGTCCTCTCTGCTAAGCAAACGTCCTGACCGTCGTCATCTGCCTGTTACCGGCGCCGCAAAACTCCGGAGGAACCTGTCCCGGGATCGGGCCCACCCCTATGAGAACTCTAGGGACTTGGTGGTTCTTTGTTTCCAGTGAGCTATCTTCTCTGGCTGTGGTAAAACCCCTGTCTGGGGAACTTCTGATCTATAACTCGCCTTTCGGTTTTCCCTAACCTTCCCTCTCTCCCTCCCCTCCTTTTCCATCCACTTTACCCCCCTCCACCCTTTTTTTTTTTTCTTTTTTTCTTCCCTTTACCGCTATCCTGTCACTCCCCTACCTCCCTCTTCCCCTTCTGGCTCTGCTCTCTTACTCCCCTTCATCCCTGTATTGTTTAAACATTTGAGAGTCCTGATATGTAACAGACGGTCAATACTACATCTCTTGCTGTTACTTTAAACTTGCGGACAAAATAGCCGTCTGTTACTCGCAATCCGATACTCTTGCCGTTGGAGCTATGTCGCACTGTTTTGTGAGTCATGTTTCTACCTATGTTGTCTTATGGGCATATTCTCCCCACATTTCTGATACTGGCCAATAATCTACTTTGGCCCCTTGCAGCGACCAGGCTGCCAAGTTTAGGATGGTGGCCTATTGATTTTAGGCCTTTTTGGGTTTTGTTGTTCTTTTTCTTTCCTTCCTCCCTCCCTTTTAGTCAGTCGGGGTCGAGTTCCCGAACTCGGGGACCATACGGGGTAACGCATCTTTCGGTTGATGTAACTCTTCCCTGCCTCTCAATTGCATAACGTTCAGGTTACGTTCCCTTAATCGTCTAGGGGACTCAATGTCCGAAAGACCGCGGTCGCAGATTTTATACCATTTACATAAGATGAAATCCCACGTAGTCTGTCAACAAGAAACCCACCTGCTCCAAAATCATGCCCATGTCTTGAAAAACAGATATTACCCTACCTGGTACCACAGCAGTAACCCTTCCCAAAAGACGGGGGGAGTGGCCATCTTGATACACAAATCTCTTTGCTGCAAGTATTTCGAAGTACTTATATGATTCTGAGGCCAAGCTGGGTTTGTAAAGTGTTCTCTCCAGGGTCATGTGTATACTTTTGCCCACATATATGTTCCTAACAGTAACCAAATCTCTTTTTTAACTAGGATACTAGACGCTCTGACTTGTTTTGCCCAAGGTCAGATAGTCCTATGTGATGATTTTAATTTGACCCTCCAGCCCTCCCTTGAAAACTCTGCGGGGCGCTCCTCAATCCCCTTCGCACCATCAACACATTTAAGAGACTCCGGCATGGTATGCAGCTTTCTGATGTGTGGCGCCTTATGTATCCAAGAGAGAAGGACTATACCTTTTTCTCCTCACCCCACCAATCATACCGTCGTATAAACTACATCTTCATTCAGAATTCTCTTCCTCCCGCGTTGCAATCGATTCCAGGATTGATGTCAGGCTTCACTCTGATCACGCTCCAATACACTGTCTTCTTGATCTGCCGCATTTTCAGCGCCCTCTGTTTGCATGGAAATTGAATGAAACCATCCTGCAGGACACTCTTTTTTTAAGTGACCTGCATACTAGCATTCGGGAATTCCTGGTTAACCACGAGGGAGACAGTACGACTCCACAGACGCAGTTGGGGGCGCTGAAGTGCGTTTTGCGTGGTGTTGTTAATAAAGCACGGAGCTCGCTTGAAGCGTCGAATCTCGTATTAAGCTTCGATCGTACTGCCCTTTTACAGTTGGGTTGTACGCAGCTGAGCTAGCCCATAAGGCCTCAGGGTCGGATTCTGATCTCCGAGCCCTGCTTAAATTGCATGCGGATGTTCTCGCGCTTATGGAACGGAAACACAAACGATACCAGCAAATTCGCGAAACGAGGTTTTATGAGTGGAGCAATAAACCTGGCGGCAGATACCTGGCTCGTGCATTGCGGGAGAAGAGGGCATCTCTATTTATCCCGCAAATCAAAAAATCGGGGGGGCAATGAATGCATTTAACTGAGGATATACTAGACGTTTTTCATGATTATTATTCCAAGCTTTATACCCTGCCTAAACCTAGCACACATGACTGCCCTCAGGAGCCAGCGCTCTTATTACACAGCTCTCCCCCCGCTCCATCCGGACGTTCTACATGCCCTGCAGGAAGCCCTTTTCACAGCACCGGAGCTCCACACAGCTATTCTGTCTCTCTCAGCGGGAAAAAGCCCAGGTCCGGATGGCTTCACTGCTAAATTCTATAAAGTTCTGAAGGAGGAGCTTACACCCCCATTATTACATTCTTTTAACTCGGTCTCTGATACCTCGCCCTTTGACTCAGAATTTCTTAAGGCTCACATAACCGTCATCCCTAAAGAAGGGAAGGATCCTACCTTATGTCAGAGTTACCGACCAATATCCCTTATTAATTCAGACGCCAAAACATTTGCTAAATTGATCGCCCTACGCTTGAATCCCTTGTTGGAAAAGCCTTAATCATCTGGATCAAGGGGCTTTGTCCCTGCCAGGGAGGCAAGGGATAATACCCTAAAACCTTTCACCTGATCAAACATGTTTATAAGCTTAAAAATCCATGCATTCTGCTTTCTTTGGATTGCAGAGGAAAGCTTTTGACCAAGTTGATTGGGCCTTACTGGTTCTCTTTCCTCCATGGGGATGGGCCCCTCCTTCCTTGCTAAAATTCTTGCGTTATATAATTCACCCCAAGCCCAAATCAGAATAAACAGCTCACTTTCCTCCACGTTTCATATCTGCAATGGTACCAGGCAGGGATGCCCCCTCTCTCCCTTGTTGTATGCCCTAAACATGGAGCATTATTACAAGATATCCGCTCTAATGACTCTATCAAAGGAGTACACATGTGGGGGAATCCAGGTTTTAAATGTTTGCTTTCGCAGACGACCTGCTCTATATGTAGTGGAATCATACCTCTCCTCCCTTCCATCCTGCAGACTTACAACCTTTGGAAGATTCAGTAACATAAGCGTCAACATGGCAAAGCGGATGTGGCCCATTAAATCTCACTTGTCCCCAAGTGAGGTTACACAACTCAGAGCCTCCTATTCCTTCACCTGGGGCTGCCTCACTGTTAAATATCTAGGAGTCCACAATTTCCTGCCAGATTTAAGTAAAAAACTGTTGATTTTGATTTCTCCCTCTGTTAATTTAAAATTAAAGGGTATACCTCTCTAAATGGGACAACAAAAATGGACTTCTCATGGTTGGGACCGCTTAAACATCTAAAGATGAATGTTTTACCGCGCCTACTTTATTTATTCAGCGTTACCGATCACACTTCCCAGTCCTTTTTCCACTCCTAACACAGACATGTCATGAGTTTTTGTGTTGGGCAAAAGAAATGTCATAGGAGTCTCTAAAAACATTCTGATGACCCAACGGTCTGGGGAGGATTATCCTACCAAAATTTTTCAGATATTATCTGGCGGCAGTGTCGGTTAGGATTCTGGATTGCTTCCATGGTGTTGATACTAAACTTTGGGTCCAACTGGAGGGTGCCCTCTTTGGGTTTCTCCATCGCGGCCATCCCCTGGTTGCCCCCCCCAGCACTATTGCCTAAACAATCTGTAAGCCAACTCCCACTTGTTGTACAAACGACTGTGAGCACCCATAGGGCGTACCCGTCTTCCATTCATATTTTTTAAAACCGGGGGTCCGCTTACTCCCCAATTCACGGCAACCCGGGGATTATTGGAAACTCAGACTGCGGGTCTTGGCCTTTTGGGATAGTAGGGGCTTTTGCCATAATGAAGGAGTGTACATGTGGGATGGCGTTTCTTAAATATACCAGGAGCTAGATCAGCTCCTAGCCCAGGTAATAGATTTTCCAGACTTAACTATTACCAATTGGCGAAGTGTTGTAGCTTCTACTGTATGCTATCCAATTGTCCTTGCATAGGGCCCTCACGGTATTCCATACCTGGTGCCTGCAAAAAGCTAACACCTCGCGCCGGCTCTCAAAGCTCTATGGCTTATTGGCACACATTGAAGATCGTCCGAAGTTTGTGTTTCAAAAATCATGGAAAAAGGAACTCTCTAGGGAATTCTCTGATGAGGAATGGGGAAGAATCTTTGCCCAGGCACAGGGTACGTCCATATCATCAAGTCCAAGAGTTAAATTATAAGATTATTTCACGTTGGTACAGAGTACCAGCGTTATTAAAGTATTATACCATACAGTCTCCGTTATCAACCTGGTGAGTGGTACTACACTTGATAATGACCCGACTGTTCTACTCTTCCTGGGAATCCAGGGTCACCACCGTTCCCCCAAGGCCCGTCTCATAGCTACTCTACTGAACTCTACTGAACGCTGCTAAAAGTGTCATTCCCAGGCTTTGGCGCTCACAAACTCCTCCTTCAGTTACGGATTGGTTTAGGGAAGTCCATAAGGTCTGCAGGTGGGAGGAAATACGTAACAACTCACTTGAGGACGCAATGACTTTCTTGAAGACCTGGGACGATTGGTTCACTTTCTGTAAATCAGATGGCTACCTTCAGGTCCAATAATCTTTTACCTGTGACCGAACCTACGTTGTGGTCTGCGATGACGGATTCTCGATCCCGGCTGGCTTTCCTTCTCCTTTCCCTGGTTTAGTTATGGTTGTTTATACTCTCTTAATTTTCTTCTACATCTTATCAAAACCTGTCAGGACACCACAGGTGCCTTTTGAAGGGACTATGTCAATGACTAAGTCTGGCCTTATCACACTACACTCTAACTGTAGCCGCTTGTTTTTTCCTGGATATACTCAGGACTATCTGCTCAATTAGGTCTAGAAAGATCCCTGGCAATCAGTGGATCTCCTTTTCCTAAGATATATGAGCTAAATACACATATTTTCTTCATCTGCTCTGCTGGGCGGCACAGTATGCAAAGCACTGTTTAATTCTTACTGTGTTGAGATTACCTACTCTCCTCTCCTTTCTATAACACGGACTCAGTTAATCTCGACAATTGATGATGTAACTCCTGTATCGTTGATGTATTATCCCTTCTTATGATTCAGATTATAACATTGTTTGTTTATGATAATAAAACTTCTCATTGAATGTGAAAAAAAATGTTAAAACTTGTATGATAATACAATATAGAAAAAAAAAATTAAAAAAATAATGACCTGGACTAATACACATAGGGCTTTTAAAATTCGCATTATGAGTTAAAAGATATAGTAATGAGATTATTCTGAAATAAATAAGACTATCAAACGAATAACTTCTAACTAGTTTAGACACACAGTTATAGTCAAAACAAGCAATGTAATAAAGTCATTAAATTTACAAAAGTAGGAGATAAATGGTGGAAAAAGAACAACGGCAGAAGTCAGCCATGATAAAAAGAACTAGGTTAAATATAAACCACTGACAGGTGAAGTGAATAACATTGATTATCTGTTACAATGGTCCCTGTCAAGTTGTAGGATATATTAGGCAGGAAATGAACAGTCAGTTATTGAAGTTGATGTGTTGGAAGCAGGACAAATGGGCAAGTGTATGGACCATAGAGCCAAATTGTGATGGATGGATCACTGGGTAAGAGCACCTTCAAATGGCTGATGTTAGGATATTTTTGATATGCAGGTGTTAATATCTACCAAAAGAGGTCCAAGGAAAGACAACCAATAAACCAGAGTCATGGGCTCCCAAGGCTCACTGATATCTGTCCGATCCATGTAGGCTCCAACTTGCAACTTATAGATCTTAAAGGGCTGTTTCGACACTAAAAAAAAAGCTTGTTAGTCTATCAGGGTATGATAAAAATAGATGGAAAGAAAAAGCTTAGATGTGCTGAAAACATATTGGTGCCAAAAACAAAAGGACTTGTTCAGAGATTGTGGAGAGCATACTTTAATGGGTCAAAGTTGTTTTGGCAACACAGGAGAACATCTTCATAACCGTAGTCTCACTAAGTTAGTAATTCTTCCCCAGTTACCATAAACTGGCTGAGTTATAGGATTCCCCAATACCATATTGTGTGCAAACTTTATATATTATATATATATCTCTTGCCACGGAATCTGTACATTTTTTACTTTTTTTTAATCGATACAAAAGATATGCAAAAATATGCATATTATAGCAAAATAGAACTTTAAAAAAAGTATATAGATAGGTAACCGTTACAGGGTAAGATACAAAGTCAATCCTTTTACGTCCATGCAGACTTATTACAAGCTGAGAACCTGGTTGTTCCCTGAGCGTGTGCCTCCATCACCTCCGTGCTCGTTTGCACCTGCTAGTTTCAGGGTCCGCCCCTTTTGTCAAGAATTCAGGGATGTTGAAATGGGTTCTACTTATATACTAACATGAACCATTTAAAAACAACAACGTGTTTAAAAACATCAGTATTAGTGGGTACGTGATTTTAACTTCACTTTTCATATATTTAATTCATTATCTTTATTAAGCCCTTACACATTTTTTATTTTATTTTATTTTTTTTTTATTGTTTAACCCTACTATACCGTCCTCTACAAGTTGGGAGTGGGGAGACCTAAAGATACACGCTCCACCTACAATCTTCATTAAGACCACAAGGCTGCTCAAGGTCTGTAATGGTTAATAGAGACTTATAATAGTAGACTTCTTCCTTAATAATTGTCGTTGTTATATTTTCACTTGTACTACTCTGAATTTCCTTCTTTTTTCCGTGTGAAAATCTTATGTAGGGCATACGTATGAGAAAATTAAAATTAAGGCTTAATGAACATAGGTCCCCAGTATCAGGCTGTATAAAAATAAAATGGTAAAAGTAGAAGAAAAAAGCGCAATGGAGAATAGGGATAAAAAAACCAAGTAAAAAAAATTTGGAGGGGTCCACGGGCACGATTTTTTTATGAATGCAGACAAAATGTTTCGACCTAAAATTGTGTATCAAGAAAAAAAATTCGAGAGACAAGTGAAAAATTAAACAAAAATTTTAAAGGGGAAGTTACTGGTTTAAACCCAGTTACAACCTTACCCCTTATGGTTTAACGAAGAGTGTAGGTGGAGCGTGATCTTTAGGTCTCCCCCACCTCCCTTTGTAGGGGGTATAGTAGGGTCAAACAATAAAAAAAAAAAAAAATTAAAAAAAAATGTGTAAGGGTTAATAAAGATAATGAATTAAACTACAAAAGTAAATTTTTTAAAAATCAACACTAAACCGATGTTTTTTCAGTTGTTGTTTTTAAGGTTGTTTGTATATAATAAACCTTTTTAACATCCAGAATGCTTGACAAAGGGGGCGGGGCCCGAAACGTTCAGGGCAAAAAGCACAGAGGTGATGAAGGCACAGCCAGAGGAAAAAACAGGTCTAGTTGTGAAAAAGTCGCATGGGCAAAAAATTTGGGCTTTTTTATCTTCCCTGTAACGGTTACCCATTATTAATTTTTAAAATTTCTATTGTGCTAAAATATCATATTTTTGGCTTCTTTTTTATCGATTAAAAAGAAAGAAAAAATGTAAGATCCGTGGCAAAATTTTATTATTTTTATTAAAAATTTATTTGCAGCGCCCTTGATTCCAGGGCCTGTAATTTTAGGCGGGTACATAAATAAAAAATTGGGGCAGAAATTACAAAGTGAAATAATGAAACAAAAGGTAAGAGGGGAAAAAGGTCCCTGCCCGCGAGGGGTTCAACACAGGGAGGGTGAAGAGACAGAAGGTGAGGGGCGAATGTTTGTGGGGCGGAGCTGAAAACCCGGTTTAAAGTTGGGTTATAGGCAATCGAAGAGGTAGGGTTTTGGTTAGTTTGAAGCCCGGGGAGAGAAGGGAAGTTGATGTTTGGGGGCAGTGAGTTCCAAATGTGGGGGAAGCAGAGAAAGTCTTTGGGGACGGTTATGTGGGAGGTGATAAGAGGAGAGCAAGGAGAAGGTCCTGGAGGAGGGAGGTTGCATGAGGGGAGGTATTTAGAGAAAAACAGAGATGTTGAGGGGAGAGGTTTA